>PPHD01000962.1:0-49779 GCA_002909625.1 Bambusicola thoracicus
GCAGCTCTCTCCCATCTCCCCACTGCATGCCCAGGCTGCGCTGGGAGGGGAAGCAGGCACTGGGGGAACCGCCAAGAGTCAGCTCTGCATCCTATGCCTTGCACAAGGGCTGATAAAAGCCAAACTAACCAAGACTGTCCACAGCCCCCAGACAGTCAAACAACCCCAAAAGCCAAGCAGTCTTGCTACAAATGGCAGTCTGCTATCTTACAGGTCACCTGTTTTTACAACACAAAAGGTTGGCAAAGGGAGCAATGGCTGAAATTCTGAAAAATGCTTCAGATGAAATACAGATAAATAAAACCTACACAGAGCAACAACTACATCATCATCTAGTATGCGTGGAATAACAGAGTGATTGAGAAGTAAGAACCCCTCAGATATGGAGTACTTAGTGGAACTGTATTTCATGAGTGAACAGAAGTGCCAGTACTACTTACAGCCTCTACTGGCATTCCCTCTGTCCTTAACATGCAGCCTCTCAAACAGGGGCTGATGTTGGGCTGAGCAACTGGAGTGCCCCGTTGCAGTGCTGGGCACAGCAGGCCCCCAGGCTTTGTCCGCATGCACAGCAAATGGTAAATGATGCATGTGGAAAGGGCTGAAAGCTGTGAAACCAGGGGATGGTTTTTAGGCACGAGTGAAAAGCACTCTGCTTTCATATGACTACAGATATTTTTAATTTAGTTAATTTTGCATGGGAGATGCACAGCTAAAAGCCAGTACATGAAAGCTCATATGCTTACAGTCACCTAGAATTAGACATTAACCATATGCAATGCTTAAACTGAGTGCAAACGCATGTTCATATTAATGG
Organism: Bambusicola thoracicus; assembly: GCA_002909625.1. NCBI lineage: Eukaryota > Metazoa > Chordata > Aves > Galliformes > Phasianidae > Bambusicola > Bambusicola thoracicus. The sequence goes on from PPHD01000962.1 coordinate 818, forward strand.
AGCGGGGTTTTGCATCCTGTCAAAAATGGGTGGAGCTAGAATAAAGTAGTGCTTTTGTCACATTCAGTGGCAAACCACATGATGCAGACTCCATCATGCCTGAGCAACTGTGGCTTAGGAATTATTTCAGTAAGATGAGAATAAATCAACATAGAAAAATGTTTCTTTGAGTTTCTGTAACAAAACATTTCTCTGCCTTTGGGTTAGATGTGATGAAAGAAAAAATGAGCAGAAAGTAAAAAAAAGATCAGACGAATGAATGAAATGTGCTGATGCTCTACAAGAGGTGATCTGTAAACTAAGTGCACATAAGCTGTGCTCTGCCTGCCAAGGTATTACTCCGTGCTTAACCCTAACCTTGATTCAGACTTATTTCCAACAGGGAGGGTACAGACATTCTTCTGAGTCCCTCTGGGAAATACCACTCTACTTTCTTCTAAAAATCCAAGCTCAAATACAAGCAAATTAAAGTTTTGAGTAAGTGCTTCCTGTAACCTCCAGCCCCACAAAGAAAGGAGTCAAATCCTGACCTGGCAGGGAAGGAAGAATGCTTTAGTTTGGAGGAAAACCCTTCACAAATGTCACTTCAGTGTGACTCTTAGCAAAATAGAGAAATATATATATATTAAGTCCACAAATGACCAGTGAATCAGTGATTCACGTAACTCTTTGATAATATTGCTATTTGTAAATCATGGTTTCAAAATAATCCCTGGCCTGACTTCTCTCTCAGTTGTTTTATAAATGCCAGATAAGCAGGTAAAAGAGAGCACATACAGCTTGTAGAGCAGGGAGGAGCTCTCATTTGCACAGTCACAGTAGGGATGGCACAAGGGTGCAGACTTCACTGGGGGACACTTCCATGCTAACCCCTGTCATCTGGCAGCTCAACACTCCAGATCTGTTATATTCATATAAAGCAAATTTGCTCCCAGATAATTCAGCACAAGGTAAAAGTCAGGGATTTGCATTCTCTGGAACAGGCATGTATCCAAATTTTTCAGGCATAGTGTTATGTAGTGCTTTCATAGATACTCTGCATCAGTTTGCAGTTACTACAAAAGCATCAACACATTAGCAATTTAAATGAGACTAAATCCATTCTGATTTACAAATTATATCTTTACATTTTTTTTTATTTAAAAGGAATGCATCATTTAATTTCCTTCAAATGAGAACAGTGCTCACTTGGATACTTTCCCCACTAAATTGGTCATCAAGTACAGGGAACACTGCAGTTCATCCCACGCTAGCTACATCAACTTTCTTCTGGACACAACAGCTTACTGCCTCAGATGCTGATACAAAACCCCCCTTTTTTTGGCCTTGGAAGAGCCCTGTTGGAGCCTTCTGATTTGAATTTACAGCCAGCGTTATTAACCTTATGGTACCAAAGATATCACGTCTCCATTCTTCCTCTCTTTTGGAGAGAAGGTTCCAGTACATTTGCCAATCATCTCTGTTATTTAAACAGTCATCATCAGTATCTGTACACCTTGACAGATGAAATAGACTTTAAAAGCTAAGCGCATTTTTCAGCAGTGTGATAAAATCAGCAAACAGGAAAAACAGTTCCACACAGACTTGTAGACAGCTCTCTGTTCTTCTTCTTCCGTGGACAGCCTCAATCTGGCTAATAAAACCACTTGAAATCTTGTACATCAGTATTGACAGTTCTCAGCATCAAAGCCTGGAGAGACTTGTTTTCTAAGAAACAAAAATCCCATGGAAAGTATCTCTGTTTATGTCACTTTTTATCTGTAACAAAGTGACCATTATTGTCACATCAGAATATTAACGTGCTTCATACTTAGATTTAGAAATAATACCAGGAAAAAATATATTCCAGTGTCTCGATGGACGTTAGGTACTTAGACAGGGTTGTCAGAAGCTGGTTATTTGTTCAGAGAAATAAATAAAAAAGGACAATACAGAAACACAGTTTCTTTAATATTATATGTCAGAGTGAGTGAAAAACACGTTAAATGTGCATATTAGTGGCTGCTACCAAGCGATTTCAGTCAGCTCATGGGAAAAGCAGTATAAAAGCACTTCTTATCCTATGTGCCCACACCCCCAGTCTGCCCCTGAACCACATCCATCCAGACTTGGGTCTTCAAGTCCGTTAGTTGCATGTCCATGCACTTCCCTTTGAAATCATGGAGAATGGCCCAAACGCAAAATGCAGAAGTTGTTTCCTCCTCTACCCACAGAGAGAGCTAATGGGGCAGACTGAGAGTATTCTACTAGACTACTAAAAGGTCTCTATGTATATGGAACATAAGTGACAACCAGCTACAATAAACACTACCAATAACCTGCCGAAGCTGCCAAAAATCACAACATCCTGATTTTCATCACTCACAGAATTACTTTTGCAACTGGGGATGTTCAGCTAATTACCGTTTATTGATTACTGCCACCTTTTTTCTTTTTTTTTTTTCTTTGCAGGAGCAGCTTTGTGCCAAATAGTAGAGCAAGAATTGATATGGAAGGAAGTTAAAATCTAAGTGCTCCTTTAGTGGCATATTTACGTGGCTCAAGGGATCATCAGGACAGCTTATGAAGCTGCAGCCAAATTAAATTTTGCTGTCCATACTGAAAACGCTTCCCAAGCTGTAAAGGTCTGTGTAGTTATTTTTAAGGAGTTAAAATATTAAAAACTCATGTAACCCTTAGGAAAGGGGCATTCATAAATAAGCAGGACTCCTGGTAGTGTTGCCCACTGAATAAGGGGTTATCATCTCAATGCTCTTCATACCACAAGTCTATATAAACTCCCTTTATTTCTCCATTGTTCACTCTCAGAAATACTTGAGCTTGGAAGGAACAGCTCCTTCTGTGCACTGAGGTGATGAGCTGTGGCAGCTGGGGTTACACAAAGCTACGGTTACAGAAAATGGCAAACCATAATGGGCTGCTACTTTTCTCTGCGCTACTAATTACTGTTAAAATCTGCAAATCAGCTGGTAGCAAATTTTAATGGATGTACATTTCTAGGTCACATAAACCCCTTTGAAAAGTCTTCAATCTAGATATTTTAATCCTGACACGGTATGAACTGCTTTTTATTTCTCTTTGCTGCACTGCAGGCAGGAGCCTACTTTAAAACAACTTAAGTCGGGAAAAGGCTCAGAGACATCAAGCACTGCAGCCCAAAGCCCAAATCAGTCAGCAGACTAGAAGGAGTTAAAGGACATCCCTGTGCATCTATTAGTACCAATTTAGCTCTGTTTTTTATTTACTTATTTTCTTAAAAAAAAAAAAAAAAAAAAAAGCCATTTCATTCTTCTACACACACTACTTCATGCCTCCTTCCATGTCCTGCCACCCAGTGCCCAGACAGTGACTGTTGCTGAAGCTCACTGCTCTCAAACATCTTAAGCCATTATGTACGTTTTCCGATCAAACAGACTTTCAAGTCCTACAGAAAGCTCACAGTAAAGCATCTTTTAATATGCACTGCCACCCACTTACTGAACGCAGTAAGTAGAGAGGTGCTGATTCCTAGAAAGGATCAGCTGAAGCAGACATCATGTGCTCTTCTGTGCACCTGCCCTGGGAACAGCTCTCTAGGTTTCCTGGAACAGTATGCAGAGTACTTAACAGTTCTGATGAGGACCAGCTTTTTATTCTGGTATCTAGAAACAACATGGACCTATTTTTTCACTCAGTAATTGAAAGATAACCTTTGTAGAAAAACACTTATTGGTACCTATCGGTTTAGCCATGGATTCATTGCTTTACAACAAAAGCAGGTGGTTAAAGAGGTAGGAAAAGAGAAGCACAGTTACAGTATTGTAGCTCTGCGAAGTGCCCTTGCAAATAAATGGGAAGAAAGACAGCACATTTCACACTGGCATTTCTGAGTTTATATGGCAATTTGTGGTTATGTGTTCAAGTTTCCCTTTACATCTGTAAGTAACAGACACTCCTAAAATCAGAGCCAGAGCTCTTTTTTATCCTGCTGTAGGATTCTGAGAGGGCAAATGAAGCCCAGAACTGTGAAGTATTACACAGAAACCTCGGGAAATCAAAACTGTGGAGCATGGTAGATATGATACAAGCTCAAGTTTTTAATCTATCTTCTGATATTAAAAGGCAGTTCATGCTTCACAGGTGTATCCAGTAAAATCTTTAGGACAGCTCTGGTGCAAGACCAAGTTTAACTTCAGGAGGGCTCATGAAAGAGTTGTATCAGGCAAAGAAATACATCCCAGGGAGAGAACATTGCCTGCTGTGCAAGTGACAAAACTGGGTCGTCTAATGGAGTTTCTCCAAAGCTAGTGTCTGTAGTTCTTGAACTGCAGATAAAAAATGCAAATGATAATCTTTTATCATACATATGAGTTATTTAGGCATATGCTTATTAATCTGTTTATTACCCTTCAAGCTGAATAGAGAAACAATTAGATCCCTTTTTAGCAGTAGTATTACGGGGCATGCAGATATATAACTGATTTACAGAGTATGACAGGCAATCAATGTGCGTCAGAGAAAGCCTACATCAGCAAAGAGACATGTTAAAGCTGCATTTGAATTTTCCTTTTTAGGACTGAACAGATGACGGTTTCCTTCACATTCTGAACACAATGGACTGAGAAATAACCTGAATTTCAGGCTCGGAGAAAATATATTGCTTCAAATTAGAGGAAAATGAACAGAACTAATTTCAGTCCTCTCTTTCAATAGAATATAGAAGCGCATAGCAGATAAAGGAAAGGCAGACATATCCCAAAGTCTGTCATTAGACCTTTCCACTTGCACATGCCACAAGCAGTCTGTAGGAATGACAGCTAGAAATCAACTGCTTTCCTACATTTTCCTCTCACTTGACATATACATTAATTGCAGCTGATGAACTAAAAAAGAAATTCCATTTATTTATTTATCTGTTGTTTTCAGTGACTAAACCAAACGGGAATACAGCCAGGAAATGAAAGACTGAATTCTTGTAATAATGTTGAGGAGCAATGAAAGTAGATAAAGATCCTATTTAAAAGACATCAATATTACTTCCACAAAAGGTTTACATCAGTTGTCACAATAAGAACTGACTGCCTATTTAAGCTAGGAAGCATCTGAATGCAGTCATGAGGTTACCAAATAGGCAGGCTTGTAGGAGGCAAATGTCTAAGCTGATCAAATCAGTGGCATCTTACTTCTGAAACCAGAGGGCTGAATTCAACATAATGCCTCAAGCTTGAAAAAAACATTACAAAACCAGTAACCTGAGCAGGCTATGTTCCCAGTTCCTTCTGCTCCCATATCACAGACAGTCACATCCCATCCTTTGTCAAAGCCAGGCTGGGAACCTTCCCACCACTACTTTAAATGCTTTGCCAGAACTACAGGCTTAGAGCAGCCTATTAAATATTTCTGTTCTCTGTGGGAATAAACAAACATCAGCTTTCTTCTCGTAAGTGAAGTAACTCAGTACAGCTACAGTGCATATGGATGCGAATGGCTGGACAGACAACTCTGCCTGTGCCAGAGAGGAGCACTCTGCACCTGTGCCTCATGCGCAGCGAGGAGTGACTCAGATGGGTCCCCTGCATCACTCAGCCACCTCAGGGCTGTCCTTCTGTCCCATCTTCAGCTGCCAAGTGCAGGGCATTTCTGAGAGGCTAAAACAAACATCCTCAAAACAAAGCCCTTGCCATGTAAGTTTCCCAGTGCATAAACATATATCCTCCTACACACAATTTACACCCCTCACACAGAAAGCTCCAGGCTCAGAAAGTGTTGTTTTCCAATGAAAATGCTCTAATACACAATGTAATGGTTTCACGAGTATTCCTTGGAAATCATGGCCATTGTTGATCCTCCTCATTTTGTTGCATTTTCTTTTTTCCATGCCAGCTTCTGTTCCCAGTGTGTTTTATTCTTATTCTGGTCCTTGCCAAGCCTGCCTGTTACCTGCTCGTTAGCTCTTCTGTGGCAGAAAATGTTCCTGCAAGAAACTAATTCTAGTAACTTTCAATTTATTTTCAGGCTGAGTGAGTCTATAAGCTCAGATTATTATTTAGGTGAGCTCACAAATGCATTCAATAGACTCTGAGCCTTGTTGTATTAAGGCAAATTTCTAACCGCATAGAAAACTTGCTTTACTGGGTTTTTGTCTATACATAATAGAGGCATATACAAGCAGCAGTAATACTGTTGCAATACAATGTTCTGATGACTCTTACACAAAGGAAACCCTCTCTGGTATTCTCCAAAGCAACTTTAAAATTTCCAAGAGCAGGCATGCTGGAAACATATGTGCTTTTAGCTAATACTTCTAATAAAACCATTGAGTAACACAGTGAGTCGAACCTACAATAAGCTCCAGCAACACAGAGGTTTTTATATAAAATTCAAAGGCTGAGTTCCCTACTGAATAATTGTAGAGTTCTCGTTCCACTGCAGTTATGACTACAAAATGTTAGCAACCTTATGGAAATCACAAGAGCCTACAAGAGAAAGGTCTTCCATCAGTTAACAGCTGTGCCTCCAAGCTATCCAAAAGAGACCTCATTACCTGTCTCCACATGTTTTTCAAATAAAAAAAGTTATTTACTAACATTTAAACTAAAAAAAGAAAAAAAATCCAAATCCCAAAAGTTTACATAAATGTGGCTAAATGACTCATAGATTGCACATTTTCCCCAACTTATTATTAAAAATATCAGTGAAAATTGAATGTGATTTTGAAGGGCAGGAGAACAATAAGCAACCTATCTAAAATTTCCAACTACACTGAAAGTACTTTGAATATCTGGGCATTCTGGTCTTAAAAAAAGCTATGATGGACAGAAGTGAAAAAGAAAGGGAAAGTCCAGTCCTTAGCGCACTAAGATGCTTCATGGATGAATACATATTTGCTGCACTGCAGATATACTTACACATAATAAACCTGAATTCATTAATACTAAATATTTATGCTCAGCTTGTAACGGGTCCAAAAAAGCAATTATGATACATCATGTTGACGGCAAGTATAAAACCATTAAAACTTGGATCACTCACACAATATACAGTGTCTCTGCACTGTTAACAATAACATTCCTAGTATAGTACATTCACACGGGGAAAATCCAGAGCTTTCTATTAAACTGTGCAAAACCCATGTTGTGCTGTTACACAGATCCTACAATGAGATCCCTGTAACTGGCAATATGCTTCATCCAGAGCTATGAACGTGATTTCAGCTGCCCACTAAATTTAGCGCTGTTTATCCAGTAAACTCAGAAGGAACTCTGGGACTACACTTTGGTTGTAACACATTGCTTGTACCCTGATGTGTTACAGGTGTCATTCATGGAAGACTGGAAGATTAGCTATGAGCTGGCAGCAGCAGCACACCCAGCCTCATGTCAGAGGTGAAAAGTGCCTCTCAGGCTATCAGCAGTCCACCTGAAACTCTTTTTAAAAGGAATAAACAATAGTAATCCCTTCGGCTGGGAATGAAGAGTAGAGCTGTCAAAAGTTAAGACTTCAAGATGTGACAGTCACATTCAGTTCTCGTCTCTTTCATGAACAACAGTCTTAAGAGGTTAACCATGCAGTGTTTTAAAAAGCAACATGTCCACTGCATATCCTCTGCAGAAGACACTGTTCATAGAAGTGCCAGTGGATATAGCATCCAGCTCTTACAACACTGGCCTTGGAATCAAATTCTTGTAAGCAGACGGGAAAGGGTTCTGAAATTACCAATAGCTACTTCAAAAAATACGTGGTTTAAAATGGAGTCCAAATACTCTGCAGGGAAACAAATACAAGCTGATGACAGAAAATAGTTTTAGAGGAAGTAGCTGTGCAGTTTGGCACTGGGAATACATAAGTGCAAAAACACGACTTAGACAAGTCACGGCTGTCTCTTCATTCCATCTACTCTTCTCTTTGGGCAACACTCTATGTAAATACATAGTGCCACTTAGTAAAATGTTTGCTGCCAGGATAAATGGTAAAAGACATGGTACTAAATCAGCCTTTTATATGGACCACATCCAAAGACACCTTTCCTCAGGATTCAAACTGGCAGTATTCCAAAAAGGAGGACATTTCCTCTCTCTCTGGACTGGATATAAAACTCACCTGTTGAAAACATCATACTTTTCTATTCTCAGCTCCATTACTGAATAAAGGAGTGAAAATGCATCTGCCTTCTGTGCATCACCAGAACAACCAAGATGATGATAAGTACTACAGTACAACAACACTACCTGGTTACATGTTATACTGCTCAGGTGAGCACAGGCATGAGATTTTGTACTGACTTTTGTAAAGCCATCAGTGATACAGGAACATCTGACATGTTTGATCCACATCAAACACCACTACCTACTGCCTTTTGATATGGACTCACCTCTGCACAAATCCAGAGTTTGAATTTTGATCTGCTAACATGGCTCTCATCGCTGGCACAGCAATGGTATAATGCAGAATTTCCATTGCTTGGAGTAGGGAAATCAAGTCAGTGTTTTAGACAGTGCATCATGTAACTGCTGACTTTTTGTAGTGGCACTCATCCCCTCACAATACACTCATCTAAAGCAAGCAACATTCAGAAACAAAAATTGCCATTCTGATACAGGATGATCTGGTGATTCAACGACATAAAACGAGAGGCAAGACTACTTCAGAAGACTCAATCTATAATCATTTTCCTGAATTCCAGCTTTGCCATTTCATTTATTCTTGAGGCTAAGCCTGAGAACTTAAGTCCATGCTCAGACCAAATGGTATGTTGCTACTTTGGGCAACCACACACTGTAAATGTCACTGTACATATAAATCAATAAAGATGCCTTATGTATTTCTCTTCCTAATTCCTCTGCACCATGATGGCCAAAGACAAATCATTATTTTCTGTGCTAGCAACGAAAGCTGATCATTAACTTGGAAATTCTATTCCACCCTAAAAACATCAGATAGGGATTTAATACTACCACTAAGAATAAAGGAGAAGTAGAGCTGTTTCAATGATTCAAACAGAAATCCTTGTGCCAGTTTACTTAGATACATAAGGCCCAAGGAAGCAGCAGATGAAACATTAAAATTAATCTCTACATTTTGTCCCAGGTAATTTATTCAACTATTATAAATAAATTCTTCCAATTCCAATGTTGGTAGTCTTAAAACATAATAAACAAAGGATCTCATACTGCAGATTAAGAAGAGTATTTTAATGCTGAATCTATTCTAATAGTATGTGCTTATCAATTTTACAATGTTACACCTGGTTCAGGCAGTTCAGTCTGAAAAATAACTCATTTTCACTATACGCACTTGAAACATTGAGTAGAAAAACATTTGGATAACAACCATGCTTTAAACGTAGCTTTCTGCAATACAAAAATAAAACACAGCTCAGTAAGCTCTGTTTTAGCAGCTGCCTAAGGAGAAAACTGAATTATAAAATTATTGTGCTTCTATAAGCATAAAAAAAAAAAAACAACACTGCTTAGCAGAAACAATCAGACAACAGTCCATTTCCCCAAAACTGTTTCAGAACACCTTTTTGTACAGTACATGCAGAGAAATATCTATGAATAACATCATCCACTGATAGAAAAGATATGGTGTAAAAAATCATTAAAAGCCACAATCCTTAAAACTTCCAATTCAATTCTAGCCCAGAAAAGAGTTATGGAAATATGGTAACAGAACATTCTTTACTCTTTTTTTTTTCCCCCAAGTCAATCCCCATCTTTTCAGATATTTCTCATGTTGCTGTCTAGACAGAGTTACCTTGTCAACGAAATGTCATAATATTTCTTCAAATTACTTAAAAATATTTTCCAAACGCATTCTTTTAGGATAGATTAAAGCACAATAAGCCACACCAGTGTCTTGGATGAATTATAAGTAGCTTAAACCCACCTAAATATTGATTTAACTGCTAGAACAAAATAACTCTTTTGGGTAGCCTTAATAAAGGATTTAAAATACTTACTAAGCATGTTTGATCTACTGGGTAAACACGACTGTGAAGAATCCACTTCAGTCTCTCAAGTAACACTTTGCATATTTTATAACTTTCCAGGGAAAACTTTCAGAAGTTTGGTAGTTTATTACATATTTATTATTGAGCTATACCTAGGGACCTAATTTAAACTCACATCATGTGAGAAGAAATTAAGATTGCTGTTCTTTCACAAGCCTGTACTGTTTGTCCTGGATTTGAGCACCACGGATCTAAGCGCCTCGCATCAACAATGTAGTAAAGACTGCTATCTCCAAGTAAAACAGAACTGGGATTTTACTCTCTGAATTAAGACTCCCATTATGTGTTTCCTTTACTACTGTTGGTTAGGACTGAAAGTTATAAATGAAATATTCCTTCCGTGGTGGAAAGAAACTGGGGAAAAATAATGTTCCTGGTAACGCTGAGTGAATAGGCAAAAGCAGAGCATGCCTTTACATCAGCAATGTCCACACCAGCAGATCAACCAGTAATCTACAAACCAAATCCAGGCTGGTGGATTTTAAAGGCTTTCTAGTACTCCTGCACATTACAGCACCTTTAAGTACCTCCATGTCAGGGTGATTCTGAGGAGCAGATTCATCTGGCACTGCAAAGTGACCAACACCTCACATTTGCTCCTTCAGAATGGAGATTAAGCTGCAGTCTATCTGCCATGTAAAGCCCAGCATACAAACCGGAGGTAAGGCTGCATACCAAGGTGATTAGGAAAGGCAGGATGAGAGAGGACATAAAAAGGGCTGCAGACCTGCTACAGGGCACACATAACTGCTTGGCCAAGGTTAAGGGTGGATGACATCCTTACACTTTTTAACTCACTAGACTAGAAAGTTCATTTTGCTTTAGAACAAGAGGAAGTACCTGCAGATCTACAAACCATCATCAAATTTTCTGCTCTTGGCTATGCATTCTCCTAGACCATCCTTCTGCCTCACTTGAAACCCTCACATAGCCCAGCTGCTTTCTGGTGAAGTCTCTGGGGTGGCAAGATGAGTCACTCAGGAGATATCTTTCCTGACACGAAATAGGAGTTTCATGTTACGAAGTCAGGACTTTCCTCACTCCTTCTCCTGAAACAAATCTCCAGGGGAATTACGTGCCCAATTACTGATTTCCCAAATGCCAGAACAATTCCACTGTTCTCTGTAAATCAGCTCCCACTGACCTATGTATCACCTCAGGTAATTAGGTAGATTCCCAGATTGGCAAATACCCAAGATTAGTCTTAAATCTCAAGAGAAGGCATAGTGACAGAGCTTTTAAAAGATGTTCAGATATCTCACAGTGATATTACACCACTCATTACAGTCAAATATAGTAGAATTGACTGAGCTGGAGTTTCTGGAATGAAATGAGATACTGCCTAAAGCATCCTGAACAGCCCTCTCCTGAGCATCCCCCCATTTACTACTCACACTTCTCAGGTGATAAATGTAATCTCTCCATTTATTGGGCCGTCTTTTATCAAACACAAATGTATGTGTCACTACACATCTGTGCACTCCCTAGATGACCTCCTCTGGGTTGTGCTAATGAGGCTGCAGTGTGACAGAACTAGGCTCAAGTCCCCACAGAGCAGAGCTCAGGACAAGGAAGGCTGACACTAAGAATCAGTTTCATCCAGGTATTTATTCAGGAACTGCGAAAAAGAAATAATCTATTTCTTCTGAAGAGCTTTCTAGTTTAATTCTTAGCTAAGCAGCACAGCAGTCAAAGAAATGCTGGTGTCAGCAAATCCCCAAGTAAATGGCTGAGGTAACACTGGTGGTCATGGCTCCTGGGTGGGAGGCGGACTTTTGCTGTGAATCCATTCACCCCGGCTCAGCTTAGGACTATACATTAAAGAATCTTCCCAGTCAACAAGATTCAGAGTGGGATGTTCACACCACACACCCAACAATCAGCTTTTCTACATCCTCCCTGTTAAACTCATTCTTACTGCTTTTCAACTGCAAGTATTCTTACAGGCCCCACAGGGGACCCAACCCAACCTACAGACCGCTATAGTCTGAGAAGCCAGAGCTACTCCCAATTTCCAGTGAGCTCCAGATAGCCAGTGAGTTCTGAACTCAAATCCCTCAAAATAAGTTGTTTATGAACTATTTTGTAGCTCAAGAATTCACTACAGAACTATCCAAACATTTAGAAGAAGATTAATAATATATGGATAAAAATCATAAGTCCCCTTAAGCAATTTCAGAAAAGAGAAAAACAGTATGTCAACTATATACTGCAAATAATTTTCTTCTTTAGCTTCTACTTATGTGGCTGCAAAAATAAACAGTATGCAACTACGTCGTATACTGCATTTGAAGTTAACTGTTAACAATAAGCAGCTGTGATTTTTGAAATTCACATTCGTTGCAGTAAAACAAGATATATTCAAGGGCCGCTCCAAAAGAAACACCTCCTATTTTATGGGCCACGGTGTCAAAGGTGGATGTTGGTGGTATGGCAGTAATGGCTGAACCTTCCCACCAATATCCCACTCCATTTTGTTGCTGTGTGACAGATGGCAGCAGAGGGGCAGTCTGGCAGAATGGCGCCTGTGTTGAAAAATAGCATTTTGTAGCTGACAATTTGTTCCATCAAATAGTGCCGTTGTACCTGTTGTAGTTTTGTTATTGCATCTGTTGTAGTTTCCATATATATATATATATCTATATATATACACACACACATATATACATTCACATACATTAATCTTTGTACCTATTAAATACATGGCATGAGAATAGCCTACAGGGAAGAAAATCTGGACTGGAGGAATTACAGGAATGCCTCTGGAGATCCTGGAAAGATTGCCAAGGGTTACTGGGAGATAACTCAAGATTCAGAAATTCACATTTACAAAGGATGGAAGGCTGCAAGCTCACTAAATGTGACCTACTTAAATTTCAGTACGGCTTAGATCCAAAGCTAAACTTTGTTTCTGTTGTGACAACACCGAGTGGAATACTAAATCCAAAACCATCTGATGTTTGGTTAAACAGGTTTGGGGTACAATGATAAAGAGGTTATTCTAGAAAACTCCTGGGACAGAAATACTAAGCTGAAGTAGTACTACAGGATTTAATGTTTTGATGAACCTTGAATTTGGAAAAATGGATGGGGAACAGCTGAGACATTACATCAAGAAGTAGCTGAGCTTCATTTAAGAAAGACAGAGAATTGATTTCAAAGGAAGGGAGAATGGTAAAAGGAACCCTCAAGGATCCACATAACTTTCAGCACTTATGACTCAGTATCACTCACTGAGCCCATTAACTACAATATTTTGGCCCTATAAATTCCAGATAATAAAAAGTAATTACCTATGCATATTCACATGTAAAACAGATATTAGCGTGTGATTATTTTCAGAGTATAGTCAGACCCACTTCTTGAATTCTGTTTCTTCTGAAATTGATGTGCTACGGATACACAGCAAGAAATGGTGAATTGCTCTTAATAACAAAACAATTTGAAGTTTAAAATGTCTTCTTACTTATTAAGCTAATAGCATATAATAACCATAAGTACAAACCATAATGGTATCATCTTATTTGCATGGATATCATACTAGAGTCAATGAAATTATTCCAGATTTACACAGTCACTGGAAGAAAGATCAAGCCCACAGTGTATAAACATTAAAAAAATCCTAATTAGAATAAAGTATTTTTGACAATTTTATTTCCAGCTAATTGGCACTGATGTTTTAGTGCTAGAACCTAACTGTACTGTATTCTGCAATAAAGAATGATTCATACCTACACTGAAATAAATAATTCAGTAAAGAAAGATGCGTAAAAGTGCTTTTGCTTATAGTGCTGTCAAAATGAAACACTCGGAAAAAAAAATGTTAGCAGTCATACACTTTTCAACAGTTGAGACTAGACTAAGTGCTGTTCAACAAGGAATCAGAGAGCCACCCCACAGACTCAGGGTAATTAGTCAACAGGTCAGGCTTCTTGCAATGTGACAAGTAGGGGCCGGTTTCTGGGGCACATATGTCTGTAACAGGAACAGCATTTCTCCACGTATAACAGGGAGTCTGCAACTACTACAGTACTGTAAGTGGCTTCCTTACTCTGGACCCTAGGGGCTTAATGGAGGCTGTTGACAGTGAAGGGAAGAATTGTACCGTAAGTTCTTCAGAGGAGCACGGTTCTATGCTTGCATAACCAGTGCCCAAAGCCAGAGTCAAGATTTAGGACAGTGCTCCATCCTGGAGTTTCTGCACACTCCTGTGCAGGGCACAGAGCTGCCAGAGAATCACACACTTGCACAATTTCAAGGGTACACCAAAGCATCAGTACAAACCTGAGAAAATGGGATCACTGCATGGGAAATGGCATTGCCATGTTTAATGTCTTCTGTACACACACAGAACTGCAAGGCTGCATGTACACGCTTCAATATTTGATGTAGAACCTGTAGATGAAGTTACCTGGAAATACACTAAGAGCAGCTTTGCATCTGAAACTCAGAAATATATTGACAGTAGTAAGCCAAAGTGCTCTTGGGCACAAAAGCTTTGTCCACAGTGATTTTATCAAACGAACGATCACTAGGCAACAACAGTATCAGAAATGATAGAAAGTAAAAATACAACATCAGAATGATCTCTGTGAGGTTGCTGTGAAGGAGAGGACATTCCTAAACCTGCATGGCATTCAGAATTTGAAAATTTCCATAGATCTCTCTGCTTCACCTCATCCTGCTTGAGCAAGGAGCTCCACGACCTGTAAGGTCCCATCTAACCTAAGCCATCCTATGACTCTAAATATGCCTCAGCTGTGACTCATCCTTTGGAGGCTCCTTTCTCAGCAGGTACCCAGGAAGTTCCAACAAGCAGCTCTAATATATATATCCATATACATAATCCCGTTTTTTGCCGCATTTCAGAAACGAGGAATATAGAGATCAGCACACTGTGGAATGGAAGGCGCAGAGGTATTGCAACAAGTGATATAGAGATATTTAAGACACACTGAGCAGAAGAGGTGCATTGCAACTGTCACCTCTTTAGTGCGTTAATAAAATCAGTTCAACGTGGAATGAGCAGCAAGTGAAAAAACAACTGTATTTGCACTCCAAATTTCAATCGCTGTGTATAAAGCATCCAAATGAGGATAAATAGAGCTTATTTTGCTCTTCTGGCAGTGGAAAGTGCTGACTTCAGCCAGAATAACTATCCTGTACACTAACACCTTGCGAGGGATGGTTCTCCTCCCTTGTCTCAGCACTGTGCTCAGCTGCTGTAGGCCAGCTAAACTTCACAGCACCAAAGGAATGATGCCAGCTTACGGCAGCTAAGGATTTCTTATACTCAAGTATGAGGAGGAGGGAAAGGGGGAATTTATTAGTGTAGTTACTTTAAAAGGCCAATTACAATTTTATTAGAGGAAAAGCTTCAGTGGTTTCAGTTATTTACAATGTAACAACCATGCTATGAATTAAATTTATACAGATAATTTTTTCAAAAAATAATTAACACTAAAACCCATAAAAATGAATTGACTGTTGTTCAAGACAGTTTGGAGTAGACTGGTGATATTTTCCATTTGGTGAAGCCTTTATTATTACCACTTTAATGCCCTGAGCTAAGACATTCTGCTTCCTTTCACCATATGTCACTTGTATTCAGCTCTTCTGGATACATGGGAAGGAGCAGGGCTGATGTCTATTGGAAAAGTTAACTCTGTCAATTAATTAAAGCCTTTATTTTTACATAGCTAGCACTCACAAAGCGGGAAATAAATTAATTCTAACCAATAATAAAGAATCAACAGCATTAATTAGTCCCTTAACAATGAGTGACAGTAATAACCCAAAAGGAAAACAAATCCATTTTATCCCTGTAAATAAAAGCAGATACAGTGGCTTATGGTTCAGGTTCTCTCACAGAAGCAGTACTGAGGACAATGACATCCTTGTCTCAGACATGGTACTGGATTTGCACACAGACTTTTTCTGCTGGGATAGCAGCGTTCAGCTCATTCTTTCTCCCAGGGAGCTGACACAAGTATCATAGAATGGCTTAAGGTAGAAGGGACCTCAAGATCATCTAGGTTCCCACCCTCCTGCTGCAGGCAGAGCTGCCAACCACATCAGGGACCAGCTCAGGCTGCCCAGGGCCCCATTCAACCTGGCCTTGACCACCTCCAGGGATGGGACACACTGCCTCTCTGGGGCATGTAGCTTGACTGATTTCACGCAAACTCAACATACACCAGTAACGTTTCAGTGCAATTCGCTCTGTGAAACTATGCCTTGGCTTACATTGATAGCTGGGCAAGCAGAAAAATCAGGGCACAAGAACATTCCAGAAGCAAGGCAGCTACCGCCTGGAGACAGAAACATACGCACCTCCCACATACCCATTCTCCACAGACTCATTTCAGTCCGTTCATCCAGAACAAGAAAACACACTAATAGAAGAAATGAAGCATTTTCCTCTGTGCTTGGAACCACAGCGTAATGAGCTGAGACCCATCTTATGTGCCACAAGCGTGTTAGCTAGCAGTTCCTACTGCCTCAAGGGAGCAAGGGAAAGAGGAACAAAGCAAAGCTGTCACTCCCCTTCATGCTGCCCCAGGACTGGGGCACAGTGGGACACTGTCCGGGCACTGAAGCCAGGGAACTGGCCCTCCCCTACCCAGCCAGCTGCAGTACTTCTCCTCCCTCCCTCATTCCTGCTCTCCCTGAGTGTTCCCACCAGCTCCACGTGGACTGGAGGGCAATGTCCTGGGTTTCTCCCTCAAGCCCTTCCCAGGTTCTCCAGGGATGCTGCTCCCTCCCTGGCAGTGCTGCACTAAGGAGCCTGATCCCTGGAGGGAAGAAGAGTTCATAATTCCCAGTTCTGAAAATAAGGCATATTTAATTGAATCAGGCTGCAAATGCACAGGAGCTGCATCCTTTTTTTCACAAGAACAAGTCAGTCAGTCAGTCATTAAAACTGGGCCTGGATGCCAAACTTTGCTTGCTTGCATTTTACAAAGCAGCCATGGCAGCTCCTCATCTGCTTCTCTGCACGAACAGCAGCAATTACTGCTCACATGGACATGAAATGTGGGTACTCTGGACCTAATTAGAACTGAAAAGATTTAAAGACATATTTTCCTTAGAGAAAACTCATCTGAAACTATACTTCAGACACTTGCTTGGACAGGTTCTTAGTGCTGGAGTTACCCGCATTACTGGAAACCTTTAAGGAGAGCAAAGAAATGAAGAGCTCAGAGCAAGCTTTAATTCCAAGTGCTCTGCTGATGTCTATATTGCTGTGATCCCATGACATAATTCTTTAACCAGCCAGCTGGGACTGCAGCCAGGCCAGTAGTGCTGCTTTGCTGTCAGACCATAGGGAAAGCTATTTGCACGTTTGGCCCTTTAAGACAGATCAGCAGCACTAATAATTATCATTGCATTATACGTAACAACGAATTAGAGCTCAGACATGAACTAGCTTTTTGAAAAGAAGATGCTATCATTAAACCATAATGCAGTGAGTTTGAAACAAAGTAAAATGCTGTCACCTGTCTCATCTGAGCCCACTTTCACTGCTCTGTATAGTCAGCCTACTGTCTTTTACAGTAACAGGAGGTGATATTTTTAAACATCTTTGATCAAGCTTTTTCTTCTTTGTGGAAACAGCTGGAAATAAGGAGTGTCTGGTGCCATATCATCCTGTCTCCTCTCACACCACTGACTGATTCCAGAGCTGCGAGTTTCCTTGGCTGACAGCAGAAATCTCGTAACTTCATCAAAGTCAGTGACACAATGGGAGTCTGCACGCTTGAATATTTGGCTCAGTGAGGATTCATCTACCACACCAAAATGTGGTCCTAGATAGCAATTTGCTCCCTCCAGCTAAATTAAAAATCCAAAGTAAAATTTGTTTAAAACATTAAAACAGAAAATCTATTTTCTTCTTGAACAGACCCCATGTGGAAACTTTAGAAGCCTGAATCTTCATAAGCAGATTAACTTTGGCATCTCCCACCATGAAGCTGGAATATTTAAATCTAAAAATAGAACGCTAAAGCTGTTTTAAGTTGGATAATTCAGCCGGAGGTGGCTCTCATTTCATCTAGCTCTACCTAATTTGCTACAGCTAAAACCTTTTTGAGACATGCTGAGCAGAAGGGACAAGCAAAGTGTCCCCTTGTCTGCGGCTTAAAACTCCGCATTAAATCTTGCAAGATGTTGCACATACCCTGTCCTATATTTAAAAGGTCACTTTTGACCAAGCTGTCATTAATCACACATCCGCACAACTTAATCAATTGGTGAAAGCTTATATTAGTAGCTGCTGGTAGCGGCACGCAAATCGTTTTGCCTTAGTTCAGCTGCTCTCCAACTAAGCTAAGCTGGTTTACAGCAGAAAGGTGAAAAGCTAATGCTCATCTGTCAGATGAGACAAACACAAGTGATGGCTCTTCTTTTTGTTTTCATACTCGAAGATCAAGGAGAACGTACATCGGCATGGGGAGGTTGTTGTTTAATTATACAATAGCTATGGAGAGATAACTATCTCTTTGAAGCACTTTAACTTCTGTGCCACTTTCTCAAGTGAAAAAAGAAGAAAGATCCTCATTGCTTTGAATGCGACCAGCTTAGATCTGGGGGAGGAGACAAGGGGGAAAGTCACATTGAAGAAAATATATATTCAAACTGATTAATAAATGTAAACACATCATTAGATTAAATAGCGGGTTAGTTTTCTGACAGCCTGGCTGTCAGGAATAAAGAAAAAAAAAAGCACAGCAAAACAAACAGCAGCTAAAATGCTGGAATTATTTGCAGCTTGATGCTGTTTTTATTCGAGTGGGTGAGAATCCTTCCATCAACTTAATGCAGCAGGAGCTAGCCCTGGGCTGTTTGCTGCAACCCTTTTTATTAGTGGAAATTAACCATTTCCTACTTCGTTCAGCTTATGCATAATTACAGTCTGATTTTTAGCCACACAGTGATTCCTGCTTCCCTCTCCAAGATTGGAACCTGATGATCTTTTCTGAGGGATTTCTTGTTTTAAGAGGATATTCTGTACTGGGATAGGTAGCTATAGCCTCCCGCTAGCCACAAAAAATTAATTTTCTGCTATAGAAATATTGAGGAATAGCAGAGAAGAAGGAAAGTTCCATGAGTGCCTTGAACTGATCGTACGTGCCAAAAAACAACAAAGATACATTTCAAATGGGTCAGTTTCTTTCCGAGGGGAGGCAGAGCGCACCGACCTTTCTCACCTTCCACTGAAATCCTTTGCAAACATGCATTCTCAGTGCACAAACTATGGACTTTAAAACAAATCTTCAGGAAAGATGGAAAATCCTAAGCAAGAATATGAACAAGAAATAGAATGAATTCCACTGTCTGTTATTTACTGAGGGATCGAACATCTCCAGCTGTGAATTTTTCTGTTCAAGAAATCCTATTTTTTCAGATGTAAGGATGGCTGAATCCGCTGAAAAATATGGACTGATAACATATGCAGTGAAACTGTTGACAATTCAATTACACAGCTGATTAGTACCCAGTAAAGCAGAGGGAAAAGGGAAAGATTATAATGTAAGCTCAATATGTGAGAGGACATAAAAACTGATACCTTTTCTTGAGACCTCCAGATTTAATCAAATAATCTTCAGCTATTGCACGCAGAATTTTGGCCCTTTCCACTGAAAATATTTATGTTATAGACTAGATAAATACCTAATTGTTTTAAATGAAACGATGCTTAAAGAAAGAATGCTTTTTATTAAATAGTACATCATTTGTATGTGCCATATGACACATATGGTTAGATGATCATAGCAATAACTTACATTTATCTGTATACTTGCAAATCCTCCCAGGAGACAAATAAAAGGGCATATGGCATCTCTTCAACTGTAATCATTACTAGTGGTACACATTAAACTTCTGAAGGTGAACTGAGTGCTTGTAACAGTTATGAGCCCTTTAATACAGATGATTTTTATGGTTTCATAGTACTACAGAAGATGTTATGTTATTCATCATTTTACAGAGCAAAGCTTTAGGAAACGCTAGCTTACAAAGTTCTGCCTACTCTTAACTTCTCTCAGAGTTCACAGCCAGGCTTGTTTTATTGTTTGGGTTAAAACCAGCCCTTCTATTTGCAGACACCACTGAAATTTCTTCCCAATAAACATACAGCTCCAAGTGTGCTCTGTTCCTATCTTGCAAGGTTTGCTTCTAGATATGAGAAAATACTTCTGGGAACTATCCAGCCCCACTCCAGCAGAACAACTGGTTGCATCACACAGCTTCATTTCTGTGTCTCAGAGATTGGCAAAGCTTAAAAAGCATCCATTAGGCAGTGAAATTCAAGCCTAGAATTAGATCTTCAGATTATTATTTTTTTTAATTTTTGAAACTTGCCTGGATTCTGGGAATTAAGACTGAAGCTCAGTGCCTAAACTCATATATGGGACGTTTCTAAATCAGAGACTAGGGTAACATCTAGTGATGACAGTGGGGATTCTCATCTCTTCTTCCCTTCTCAGTAAAGAACAGTGTAAATACAGTAACTACTTCTAAACAGACCTGCAAAAATTGCTTTCTGATGTAATGATAGCATCTCATCACATCACGTCTGACACAAGGTAGGTACCAAAATCACAAAGTTTCAGCTTCATCTTGTAGCAGAAAATCTCTAGCTTTCATCACAGCAGGTCAGATGCATCCAGACCTTCTGAGCAAGTTGCCTGAACTCTCCTCTCTACATCTTGAATGTAATAGAGAAACAGAGATGCTGTATGAGGAATGTACCTTCAACAACAGCACACATCTCATGGGAATTCTGTGCTCTGTTATTTCTTTTTTGATTTGAATATCCAAATACAATCTCAAATAGTCTCAGATTTTCTCATGAACCATACTTAATGACCAGGCTTTCAGAAATGTGAAGTATGAGGTTGTTTTAATCTTCCTCAGAGCTTCTGGATGGTGCAGTTGAACAAATACCAGACAATATTTATTGCTTTCCAAACAGAGATAATTAGGATGCACGTGATTGTTTTTCTCAGCACGAAGATGCATATTAGTAACTTCAGGGCTCTACCACGTGTACCTCTGTGTGTATACACAAGAGATGGGGTCTGCTTATCACACAAAATGTCTGCTGCACACAATGCCTGATGCCCACAAGAAACAAGCACAGATAATAAATGAACAGCTATTACTAGCAGTTTTACCACAGTCTGCTTCCCCTCACAGTAAAGCAATTCAGTATCACTCTGAAACATGCCATATTTCTTAACACAAATGATTGAAAATGATCTGTTGCCTTGAAATTTATACCACAACAGCTATTTAAGGAGTACTATATCAATTCACTTGGATAACTCATCTATTCCCTGTAATGAAAACTGAAAACTTGTTTCCAGTTGTTTTCCTACAGACCAATGGATTTAAATGGTGCTTGAACTTCAATCTCTCTCAGAACCTCCAAGAGGAATACCTCTTTTCCCTTTCCCAATTTCCTAGCATGGAAACTGGGTGAGGAACAGTTTTCATGAAGATACGATCATCAAAGAAATATATGCAAAAATTCTGCTGAATGATTAAAAAAGATAGAAAAAGAAAACAAGGGCGAATTAGTCATGAGAAGACCTCGGGAAAAAGCTGTGCAGAACCGAGAGATACGAGGAGTGTGGACATGCAGTTCACACAGCAGACCAGGCAGGATGGACATTTTGAACAGTGTCTTTGTGGATTCCTGTTTGAAGATGTAAGCAGCTACACTCAACAGTGCTGTTGTGTTTACAGCAGCAATCGCAAAGCATGACAAATATTCTTTGTCTTATAAAGGACTGGTATTCCATTTGCTCTGGGAACTGTTCAATGTTATTCTCCTATTTAAAAGCTGCATACAATAAGAAAACAGAGCCAAGCACCACAATCACAATAAGAATAACAAATACAAAACTCATGGGTACTCTATAGGCTGAAATTTGTTTGCACAAATTATTCAGTGAGCACTTATGAATAATGAATACATTGTGGAAATCAGGATCAGTTTATGAATGATTTATGAACCGAAATATGGGCTGAATTTGTCAGATAACCTTATTTTCCACAAATCATTCAACCATCTCTTGCATTAAATGGTACCAACTGGTTTCCAAATAGCTTATTAAACCAAACTTTTCAAGACCTTCCATGTTATTATCTGTGAAAGCTTTGCTTAAAAAACAAGTAATTAATTCAGAACTAATACTAATGCCCCATTCATAGGTTAATTACTGAAGGTTATAATGTGACAGTTTGCCTATCAATCCCATGTCTGCAAAGAGAATATGGGTAGAAATTATCTATCACACTTTGTAGACTTGGAATAGTCCTGTCAATCACAGTGCCTTTAAAGCAAATCATTATTTTTGAGTGATCTTGCTAAGAGTCTGGGAGAGAAGGAGTAACTAAAACAGCCATATAGTGAGTGCATGAATATGACCAGAAAATGTTTGATACTGAAATATTTTAAACGCTTCAGAAATTAGCTCAAGCTGGACAGTTTACAACATAGTCTCATTTCCTGACGATTTTGTTCTGTAGTTGGTTTAGCCAAAGAATCTGAAAGTAATGTATACAAAAGATTTTCACATGGTACATAACATGGGTACACAGGAACTGTTCTTCCTGATCAGACCCAAAGCTTAGCTAGCCCACTCTCTTTGATGGCATCCAATGTTTAGAGAAAGCCGTAAAAAGTCTGCAGTGAGAAGCAAGGTCCCTGTCATGCTCATTAACATCAGAAGTGCAAGCTGCTCCTCTTGGCCCAGTTTCTCCCTGGTGCCAGAGGCATAAGGAAGGTGTTATTGCCACATCCCTCCAGACCACAGGCACTGCTCACCTTTGGGCTTTCCACAGCAGCCACGAGGCAGAAGGAGCCTCCTCTTAGCACCCGGTTTTCCTCAGCATCGCCACAGAGCCACAAAAAATTTGGCTGAAGGTGAATCAGGGAACATCCTTTCAGAAAGCATTGTGATTTTACAACTAATCTCTCTAACGTACAGACAGCAGTGGGTTTAACACACCATTACTGTCAAATGGTGTGTGGGGTCTGCTGCCTTAATTTAACGCTCATGATTTGCTGAGTGAACACCGGGATGCAGGGAGCCTGCTAGCCATCGCACGCAATGTCAGCAGCCACTCCGCTTGTTCCTTCACAGCCTGTCACACCTTCAAAGAAAGGAGATATGGAACAGCTGGCAAACGCATCATCTGTAGAAGGAACAACTTCTCAGGTGGGAATTCATCTCCCTTGGGGTGGAACAACTCCACATGCTGGGAAACCACTAATGATCATGCAGTGCAGAGGTGAGAAAGGAAGCTTGATTGTACTGTATTTGTTGCTTGCTTATGCAATTATAAGAAAGGATTGCTGCAACACTGCTAAAAGACTTGGAGTGCTCATGACCTTTTGTTTTGCTTACTGCAGTCCCTGACAGCTTCAGCAACATGATGGTTTACAGCAAACAGCAAGCACTGAACTATTTTCTTGGAGTACAAATGCATAATGAATAGGAGCTGAATCAGGACCCCTGTATAAGCATTCTTACTCTAGCAGTGCCAAAATGCAACAGGCTACACAAAAATAAACCACATCAGATGAACAAAATATCCCCTCATATTTAAATTCCCACCTTAAAATGGCATTACTTTTTTTTTTTTCTTTGATCACCAGCTGTTGTTGTTTTCTTTTCTGTAGTCCAGTTTTGCGAGGCTTTGTTTGTTTGTTTCCAGCATAGGTATAGTATGTCTTAACCCCAGACTCATCGTACACACATTAAAAAGCATTCCTGGCCATTCCAGGAATTTCAACATCAAAGACATGCAACTCCCTAATTAGGGTTAAGCTGTACTATTTCCATAACGCAAGATTAGGGTAAAGATTTGGTAATTGTGGAGGGCAAATTGGAAATCATGTAGGATAGGCTGTGTCCCAAAGAAGCAGCAAGACAAACATTCCATCATCTCATTCATTGTCAACATCACTAGAGTATTTATCCCAATGTTTTACAAAGCACTATTATAAAGACCTATTATAATCCAAATTATATCCAAAGCACTATTATAATATGAGGTCCACAGTAAATATACAGTTCTCATGACCTTGCCATTAAGTAAAGACTGAAAAAAGCTTTTCCTGTCCCTCATTTGAATGAAGGGAACAAAGAAGGTCAAAAAGCACCAAACTCCCATTATGCATTTTGTCATTCCATTTTAGGGTGTTCCTTGAGAACAAATGAAGTGATTCTACATATAAAAAGAAAAAGAGTTAGGAGAGTCAAACCGCTGTTCAAATGTATGGAAACAGTTTCACATTTTTTTCATCTTGACAGTTGTACACCTAGAACTTGAAATAGGTAAAGGAATACTAGTTAAACAATGCTCTTTTTTTTTCCCCCCAACTACATTTATCACAGAAAAAAAATCATTCTATTAAGAAAAAAATAAAGTAGCAGCAAACTCCTTCACTGAATCCTAACTTAAGGCTTTCTGCATCCAAACTCCGTATGTGAGTGGTGGTGTTGCAGCCAGAACATCACCCAGGGACAAGGCTTTACCTTCCTAGATTCCAGCAGCCAAGTCTAGGCTACTTCCCTTATAGCAGCATGCCATTTTATCTATCCATCAGCTACACACCGGAGGAAACAGCAAATCTCTGGGTCCCCAAAGAAAAAAGAAGCAACCATTAGAAAGTCCCTCCTGAGCTCACGTGATCTAGGAGAGCTTTCCAGAGCAACCAGCAGGTTCTGTTTTTAATAGACCAACTGAGACTTAATCCTTTGGTTTATCCAACTCTAGATTCCAGTGCTGGATTGCTACCAGCGGAAGTTAAAAGGATGACTGTATGTGAAACAGGCCAACGTGCCTGCAGCTTGTTGTTTCTGATGCAGCCTTCGAAAGATGAGCTTAGTCAGAACTTATCCAGGGCTCCTTTGGCAGCCACGAGGATCAGAGAATGAGGAAGAATAATGTTGATATAAAATGTTTTTCACTGTCTCTCTCTAAAACTTTGGTAAGCTTCCTTGAAAAGGTAGTTAGTTACAAGACAAGAGGTTACCTGCATCTACACCCCCCCCACCCCCCCAAAAAAAAAGGAAAAAAAATGGTTGTTCGGGGACTATTGTCCTTATTGTCCAGGTGAAGTGACCTTTATTTTGGCCATGCTAGAGCTTGGTGAAAAGACATTCTTTCTTCTATTCTGATGAACTTCAGTGAATGGATGGATCTGAATCCAGGATGGATTCAGAGCCTCTGCTGGGCAAGATGCACATTGCCCAAGGCAACAATAAGGCTCTCCCCTCAGCTTCCCAGAACAACGCCCACAACACAATAATGTGTCTGAACAGACATGTTTTTAGCATACAGTGTCACAGCTACTGACTAAACACAAATTCAGGTTTCAGTTTACTGTTAGGCTGGTCAGAAGTGTTTTAGTATCAGAGATTAGAAGTGACTTCTTCAGTTTTACAGCCAGTGTTTCACACTAGCTAAAAATGATTTTTTATTTTCAGTAAAGAAAAAGCAAGAGCAAATGTTACCATTCTGAAAACAGAGGCAGAAACCTCTGCTTTTCTTTTTCCTGTCAGTGCCCCATTTACCAGTTGCACGCCCTTAAAACCAAGTAAAAGCACAGCTTAGGATGGCATAAATCTTGTACTGTCTATATAACAGCCAGGGTGACACAGAGAAATGTAAACGTCCTTGCAGCACAAACTTATTTTGCACGCAAAATAAATCACAACACTTTACAAGTGCAACACAATGTTTTAGGAAAAAAGCAAAATGAGTCAATGAGTCATGCTGGTCAACCTTAATTCAACATCAGAATACATCAATAATGTTATCAGGATGCAGGAACACTGAACTACTATTAAAGTCAGACTATCATTTTGAAGAAAGTGAAGCTGAAAGTCTTTTACTAGAAAAATCGTGCATTTCTATACATTTCATGTGTTCATATTTTCTGTATTATCAGTAAAAATACATGCAATGAGAGTATGTAGATTTGGAGAGCGAGAGGGAAATGGGAATAGCAGATATTATGCATTTAGAAAAAACCACAGGTCACAGTTAAAGCTCCTGTGTCATTTTAAAATGCCCTTTAAAAAAAGAAGCTGCATTTGTTAAGAAAATGCATTTTGGATTATTTCACGTTTAGCTTTGTATTCCGGCAGTCCATAGCTCTCATCCTTCTAAGTGTTTGGGAATGGTAAACATGTTGGTAGATAATTACATGCTGTCTCTTAGCAACCAGAACTGTCTTGCAATGAAGTTATTGGGCTTTTTTTCCAGATATATCCTGGTAATGGCACGATTTCCACAAATTTTACACCCAGCCTGGCAAACCCCTTGTACAGAATCTCCCGGATGAGCCCATCATTACGTGACAGGAAAGACCTGTTAGTGAAAGCTACTGCTTTCTTTGTAATCCCTTGGGAAGACAATTCACAATGAGCATATACTGAGCACAAACAAATGAGTAACTAGGAAGAGGCTAGTCAAAATATTTTGTCATAAGACTAAATAGCCTCTTCCACTGCTATAACTGCAAGCAAACACAATATCGAAACCTACGGTGGTTTAAATAATCCTTTAGACAGCAAAACCTCCCTGTTGTTTAGCTTTAACAAAAGAACACTGAAATTCTGACATAAGAAGGCTTGGGCCAGTTTTTCAGAAAAGCTCCAATTTTGGCAACCTCTTCTGAAAATGCAGTCCCACTTGTAGGCACAAAGGAATTTTGGAACGCCTGTTCTTTGTCTGCACACAGAGGGGAAATATTACTGTCACTGCTTCATTTTGCAGACCTAGGACATTCCAGTGGAGCAGACAGAGCCATTTTTTAGTGCCTTCCTGCAAAATCCATGATCTTTAAGTTCTCTTTCCTTCTTAATAATATTAGAGTAGCTATTAATAACAACGTAGTTCTTGCACATCTTAAAAAAGATCAATACTGTCATAAAACACAATTGAAACTATAACCTGAAATACCTTGTCCTGCCAAAAGACTTCTTTATGACACCACATTTTAAAACACCTCCTTACTCTAAGGTGGATCTTGAATTAGAAACTGTCTATATTTGCTGGCAGAGATGCACACACTTCAGAAGACAGCACCTTCCCCATCTGTATCCCTCAACACACATAACACTGCTTCTCTGCTTCATGGTCGATTTGAGTATAAAAGTACCACCAAATTAATTCTCAGACTATGCTACTGCCCCCCTGTTATAGGTCATCTCCAAAATGGTAACCAAACAATAAACTCATATGAAACAGAATGCAAGAAAACAATAGCCACCCATGAGTAGCACTAATTACGCGCACTTCACCTTGACTGACTACTTGGAAAATGAAGATGAAAATTCGACTGACTGGAACTGGAAATTGAAAATAGATTTTCCTCAAGTTCCAAAGCAACATCATGAATCAAGAATTATTAATTCCAGCACACAAACCTGAGAACTTGTCTCTGTAACTCTTGTTACACTGCAGCTGCACAACAGACATAGCCAGTAATCTTTGCACAATGCTGTGTTGCTGCCCAGTGTGGATGTCCATTTTAGCCAGGTGCCTGGAGAAGCACCACGGCTCAATGAATTCTTGCTACAAAAGCTCAGGTTCCAACTAAACAAGAATGAGAAACCGTGCCATTTGAGTCAGGGATCTAACAGAGGAAAGGAAAACAGAATGAGAAAGGAATTCCCTTCCATAGTACACTGTTTCAGTAAATAATTAGTTTTCCAGCAGCCACTCTGCTCATGAGCCCAGCCCATAGGTGGCTGAGAAGGCGATGATGCCAGCCTGGCACACACAGCACCTGCCTTGTAGCAATACAACTGGGGAAAGGTTGCATTTCTGGCATCCTCCTTTATTTCAAGGGCATTTAGGTGCAGACAGAAAATTTTTCCACTCCAGCCGTCTTTAATCCAGCCCACCTCTAGGTTCTCCTTGCTCACGCGCCCTGTGTGATTTAAACTAGCTGAGTTCTATCTGGCTGCATTTTTCTGGAGAGGAGTTAGAGCTCTTTGCCCTCATGTCTCTTAGAGGAGGTAGGAAGGGGCAAGGAGCAAAGGTATCTGGTAAACATTTTAGTAACGCACAGTCAGTACTAAGATAGATTAGTTATTTTTATTCTGTCCTCCTTCATTCCCAAAATACAGCAAAAGTCCATAGAAAGTGACAGCAGATGATGTTTCCAGAAACAGAAGATTCTTTTGTTTGTTTGTTATTGTTGTTGTTTTTTAAACTCAACAGAATGCAAGAGGACAAGAAGGAACTCTGGCAAAGCAATGCCAATGAAATCACTACGATGTTCTAATACAGTTTCCTTTTAGAAAACTGCCAGGGCTACAGCAGTCACATGGCAAAATGGTGCATGCATGGGTCTGTGCGTGCCTGTTTAATAAGCCATGAAGCTCTTTGGCTGAACTAGCATTTATGTCACGTGATGCAGGGGTTGCCATGGCAAGTACATATGCAGTTTCTGATCTACTTCATCACAGACTTAGCAGAATTTAGATTAACAATGCAGGAATATGATTTCCCAGAAGCCATACTTGGCTTAGCCTAACAGTTGGGATGTGAAGCTAAATGGTAGTTGTGATATACTAATCAAAACTTTTTACCACAGTAATCATTTAGCATGAACGCTATCAATTCTGTCTTCGAAAGCAGCTGTATATTCACCACATGTAAGGCATGAATTTCTGTATGCTTGTTCATTTAAATATACAGGTGGTTTCAGCCATCAAAATACAGGCATTAACTGGTAGAGCAAAGTGGAAATAACTATTCCAGCAAAAAAACAAAACAAAACAAGAATGCGTCCAACCAGCTTTAAAATTCATTCCTTGATTTTCTAGTGGAGTAAACCATCAGCTGGTAAACAAGAGAGATTCCTGTGGAAGATAGACAATGTCTTCAAGTTTTAATATCCGGAATCAAGATTAAGAAGCTTGCTAATACAACAGGCTGATGAAAACCCACATCACACAGGCTTCTGTTTCTAATTCAGTGAGGGAATATGGCTGAAGCCACTAGCAGCTCAAAGCCAGATTTTGGGAAGGCAACTGTTTCCATAGGAGCAGACAGGGAGCAGTTCTGAACTCAGTTCCAGGCAGGTACACCATTTCTGTGCTTCCGGGAGCCTCATCATGGTGCCTGAAGACCTTTGGCACACCTTGACCTGTGGGTGTCAGTGTTTAACATATGTTCAGGCGATTTTCACATGTGCTGCTGCTCTAGAACAAAAGATTTCCTTGTTTTGAAATAATTTTGTATAGTACTAAACAAGCTTTCAAGAAAAACATTTCAAGGAGTCTAAGCATACTGATGAAGCACTCGAGCCTCTAAGCCATCAATCACATTATGGCAGACAGACCTCAACACAACCAAATTTTTATTAAAAGTTAGCCCTTTGTTTCCTTGCTTTTCATAGAAAGCCTTGACAAGGGTTAACCTATATTGAAAACTGCCCTGAGTTTTTCCTTCCAGCAGGAAAACCAAATAAAATCTGAATCTGAGTTAAAGCCAAAAGGATCCCTCCCCTCTTCCCACACTGATTTCCGAACTTTTCAGGCACACGCTTACAGAGCACTGCTCTCAATACCAACAGCACCATTCATGTCTTTATCTCCTGGCACCAGGAATCACAGAATCCTCCCACCATGAAGAACACAAGATATTGCTTTGTTCTTTCCCTTTCTTAGGAGATACACTGTTTGGACTTCAAAGGTTAATTTCAGATCCTCCTCTTTAACCTCATGCTACTCACTCCTTCCATTCTTCACATCCTCATAAACATCTCAACTTCCACCACGTATCGTATCCTTCTCTCCAATAGCAATAAAAGAGAAAATCTCCATTGCAAATCACTTGCTGATTTAAAGGAATCTGAACACTAGACCACAAAGTGATGCTTCAGGATTTCCTCTCCATTAGAGTGGGTTGCATTTAATGTTGATTGTTAATCTGATATGCATAAAATTGGATACCGACATCACTACTGTTACAATCGAGTCGTTTTCCTCATATCAAAATTGCATAACGTAGTATACTGATTTTTAGTGAAACTATTTTTAATCTCTGTTTATGGAAGATGAATATCAAAATATAGTCACCGAAGTACTGGATTCAGATTCAAGATGCAAGTAACTAATTTTGTCATGCAACTGTTTTTCATTTATTTCAAAATTGCTGACATGTCTTTCAAATTCATCTCATTACCAGAAATTAGAGAAATGAGATCACTAGACAGAGCTCCTACTAATGTGATTTTGGTGTTAGCAGTCTAATTTTTTTAATTAGCCTCTCTTTGTTTCCTGATTCAGACTTGCACACTGTGGAAGGCTGCAGGATTTTCTGTCAGATTTACAAGGCTGGGGCAGAAAATAAACTACATAACTTCTCATGCTCCCCAATACCTCTTTCAGCCCTGAGCTTTCTGCAGACAGCAGGAATTTGCTTCTCCACAGCTCTGCATGCAGAGAAGCAAAACAAACTTTACATTTAATTATAGAAGATTATTCTCTAGATGGGCTATAGTTTTAAACAATCCTTTTTTTTTTTTTTTTTTTTTTTTTTTTAGTACTAAAGGACTCAGCAGTTTCCTTTTGTCTTTAAAGATTCAATTAAAAGTATGTTTCAGAAATTAAATTACAGCATGAAATTAGCTAAGGGTATGAAATACTGCATTTGCCCTAGCATTCAGGGAAAGGCTGTACAAAGCAATTCACTTAATGGCTCCTAACATGTGATCTCAACTCAATAACTAAAGTGCCCTCAGCTAGCAGAGGATCTACTGGTGAGATATGCCCTATATAACCCACTGAAAGGAGGAATGGATTAAACACAGGTAAATTTTGTTAATTTATGGTAAACCCTGCAGTTACTCTCATTTTTGATCTTTTAAAATATTACAATTTTGTCACATAACACACTTGTTGGCAGGAGTGTCTCTATGTTGGTTTTGGCTGGCTGAGGCCCGTCAATCTTGACATGTTCCAGAAGCATCTGCTCGTGTCTGTTGGAAGCATTTCTCTCTCTCTCCAGCTTTTGGTGTGTACTGCTGGATGTAATTCATCACAACGACCACGGATACACTTCAGCTTAATCCGTGCTGTACTAATGCAGGGAAAGAAGCAAGCAGTCCCTTAACTCTTCAGCTGTCCCCTTAGTGACTGGTTGGGTTCCATTTTGACTTGTGCCCTGGTGCACACACAGTGTTGCAGAGGAATCTAATTTCCATTTAGGGTCTCTGGGTACTGAGTAACAACAAGCTAGGAAACAATTCCACTTAGACTGCCCTCTGTGGGACCAAAACAACTCATTTGTCCCATCCTCAGGCTCCCAGCAGCGCCAGAGCCCAGCGGGGCCAACCCTGGGGCTGAGCAGGTCCTGCCCCACATCACTCACAGCAGTGGGTGTTGGTGAGTACCATGAGTCATGGACACTTTCCAAACTTCTACATTATAAAGACTTGGATTAAATAGTCAAGCACTATAGCATGTTTGTGTTTTCATGCGGAGGAGAATGAATAAATAAGAAGCATGTGTAGCCTGTCAGAAGGGTGCTGAGAAGGAGAACAGGCAATGGCAGCAAATGCCTGCCAGCTGGGTGGGGTATGAAGTAATCTGTATTATCATTAACAACAGCAAAATGCAGCTGTGATTTATGGCACTGTAAGGAGCAGAGGACTGAGCTGTTTTGCTGAAAGCACATTTTTCTTCAACTTCATGAACAGCATTATTAAACAATAGGTTTTCTTGTAGGTACTGAAAGAATCAGTCATGTTACTGTAGTGCTAGCACAGATACTCAGTTCTTCTGTGTTGTCTGACAGGTGTTCGTTAGAGACAGATGTGGACATCCTGCACGGATGTGGATGAATGTACTTCTGTGTGTGCCTAGGAGTGTGGCTAGCTGCAATTTTGCTGCTTATGGGTCATGGGTACTTTCTGCATGTCTTCTGTCCAAGAATCAGCTCAACAATCAGTGAATTCATCACTCAGGTCACAGCTAACAATATCATTTGTCAGGTATCACTGAATTTCAGCTTGGAGTATGTTGTGGTTACTGGATGCCTTGAATGAGCTAGAACAGATCAGTGCTTCAGTTTTGCCAGCAGTCCTGCGCTGGGCTTTGCTAGTGTTACATGATATCACTTGTGCTGTTGTGCAAAATGTATTCCTTCATTAATTAAGTCCAACCTAGATTAATTAAAGACTACCTGTGAATGCTTCAAAATGGTCTTGCCTTTTTTTTTAATAGTCTTCACAACAGCAGTTATGTTTGTTTTTCTGCCCTTACTTACTCTATGCAACTTCATATTGTATTTGAAAACACTTTCCAAGCGAATGCTTAACTCTGATGAGAAACAGCGGCACCATCAGAACTTCAAAACCTTGCACAGAACATCTACTGAACAGCTCTACATGCATTTCTCCCTTGCTAAGGAGGGCTTGGTAAGAGCCAATGCTGGGCAAGTTAAAATTACAATCATACTGGATCACTGAAGTGTAATAAGAAGATAAGTTAAATTTTAAACAACGTTTGTTGCATGACTGTCCCAAAAAAATCAAACTACCCAGAACAACAGCAACAGTAATAAAATCTAGTTTGCATTGTGACTGTTGTTCTATTTTCTGTGGCAATAATACAGACAGCCATATGGATACGAGCATTTGGAAGGGAGGATTTGTTGGCTAGAGCTTCACATCTGTTTACTTATAGATGCAACAAAAATACACTTGGAGGTCACTGACTGCACAACCGTTTTACTTACTCTTGGTGAAAAAACTGTCAATTCTACCCCCCTCTACTTCAACTCAACTTCAAAAGAGACCATCATTTTAATAAGAAAAAAGGTTCTGAAAGCATACTAAAATTAGTCTCTTTCACACCTCACCAGCCACTTCATCCATATAGGTGGTATCACAGCAATTCTTAATCCAGGATAAAATCAGCAAGCAACACGTCAAGGAAGAAGAAAATAGAAGCACTGCTACACACATAAACCCATAACCCATATCGTTTGATTAAGAAAACATGCACTACTGACCTCATATCCAAAAGCTACATTCATGGAGGAAATCTTAATTAAAAACAAAGCAAACAAAAAGTATAACACTCCCTCCCCCCAAAAACTCCACACCAACACATCAAACCGATAACAACAGGTTCATAAGCTAGCAACTTGTAACATCTCAGTGATGTGCTTGCAGATATTTTAACTGAATCTTCACAACAATCAGAAAATACTTATTGACTTCATCCTTATCTTCCTTGGAGTCTGGATGGAAGCATAAAGTCCCAACTTAGAAACGTCTAGTTCACAAAGCAAAATTCCAACTACAGGCGAACGTTCAGAGAACAACTACAACAACAACAGTATTTTAAGTGTTGCTTGCCTAAAGCACTTTTCTGAGTTCAGTACGTTTTTGAAACTAATGTTATTGTAAACAGTAAGTTCATTACGACATTATTTTCCTTAGGTTATTTTTATTCTGATAGTAGCCCATTGGCAGAAACACTTAAAAATACCCTAAGATTAACACATTTTCTCAGTTGAACAGATCTTTCGGCAGTGAATAATCCCATACTCAGAACTATATTTATACTTGCTTGCTGTCACCCACACTTAAAACTTAACTTTTAGCCAAAGGGCACCTATCTTATGTCTTGTTTATGAAGGAATCTAAGGACAGAAACTACTGAAAACTACAGATGGATAATATCTGGACCTTAATTGCCTCCACCATCCTAAAAAAGAAAAAAAAAAAAGGAAGAAGAAAACAGCAAGAGAAAAATATCTTACTTTTGTTGATGGGTCAGTCTTCGTTATTTGGTTTGCCATAGGAAGGAGAGGTTAGGATGACAGCTGTTCATTACAATCCCATCTTCATTACAAGAGCTTAACTCCGCTACTGGCTGGCTGGCCCATTTCTGCTAGCTTTAGCACAAAACAGTGCTCCTAAAAGCTCCTCCTCTTGACAGCATCTGTCTGGATACTACCCACAACAAGCAGAAACAAGGCTTTCTGCAGAGCCGTTTAGGTGCTAGGAATGAGCTAGAATAGGGTAAACTATTAGAAGCAGAAACACTTTGGTGGCAAAGCCCAGGAGGTGGCAGTTAGAAGTGCACGCCTACTGACACCATCAGCTTTACACGTCAGTCACATCTTTGTAATACTACAAATCAAAACGACAACATTCCTGATAGAAACAGGAGCTTAAATGATGCCTAAAAACTAAAAGACAAACTTTCAAAGCATACATGTCCTATGAAACTTTGCAGCCCCACCCACTCCCTATAATTAATGCAATGTGTCTCAGCTGTGAGAGAAATAGGAGGAGGAAGAGGAGGAGCTAGGGTTCATTATTTCCTACTACCATTTTAAAAGCCACCAATGAAGCATCCTTGCAAGACATCAATATAACAAATGCAATGTACCTAAATATATGCAATTTCATCACGAATGAGTAGGAAAGCAACTGCTCACAGTACCCTACATAAAGTCAAAATACTCACCTTTTCTCTGGCACCCAGAATAGCAGAGGTTACTCTATCTTCTGTTCCCAGAAACACTGCCTATGGCAGATACTCTATCATTGCAAGTGTACATCTCAAATCACTGCAACTTATTCCCAGTGAAAATAATGCTGCTTCACAATTTATTTGCAATTTATAAGCTTGTGGGCAATGTAACAGTATGTTCTTTTGGTCTGGACACAGACTCCTGAACAGACAACGATGAAGCAGTGAGACCAGACAAAAAAAAAAAAAAAAAAAAAAAAAAGAGGACAAGTGAGGGTCTAAAAATTAGGCTTAAAATAAATATACTAACATTTACTGTGGCTTACTCTCAGCTACTGATCAGCACGTTAACCTTATTTTCTCTGCATGATCGCTAAGTACTCTACTAAAATTAGGTCAGAAATTCAGATCAGATCAGCTGACTCAGCCCAGCAAGATCAGACAAAGGCTAGTTGCTTGTTTTCCCTCCTCACAATCCAATACGATGCATGCTTTATCCCCTTCAATTTACATTGGATCTATACATTTTTCCCCACAATTAACCTATCAGAACCACACAGAATGAAACAGCAATCACACTAAAAATGCATCAGTGCTACTGAGGAAGCACAGCACAACGTATTCTCAGAGAAGCAAAATATAAAATAACATTTTTTTAAAAAGGTCGTTTTTAAGATCTTGTTTCTAAACTGCTGAAACTAATGCATTTCAGTGAACTTCTAAGTCATGCAGCATTGGTTATTTATGTGAAACATCTGATAACAGCTTTTTCAAAATAGTATTTGCGTGAGTACAAGCACTGTATTAGATAATAAAGTGCTCATTAATTTGTTAATGTATATGAATATCCTACTTCTCAAAGAGCATCTGAACTCTGAAATTGAATAGCTTATCAAAAATTAAATAATCAGACAAATATAATTTTCAGTAGGTGCCAAAGACTTTCAGCTGCTTTGTTTTCATTCCTGGAGGCAAAACAGTGTGATTTCTTTACTCTGTGTTTGCTGGACACCCTCCGCCCTTGTTCAAAATCTACCTGTTGTTAGTCCCAGGGGATATCTCTGGTTGCTACAGAGATTGTTTTTGGTTGTTAATGGTCTCTGGACCTTTAGCAAAGTTATCACTGCACATGAGCATTAATTGCTATCTAGGCCACACTATCAGGAGTTAGGGAGAATGTAAATACCCACCAAGATAAGGTTAAAACATAAAGAAAATATTACAGAACAAAGAAGTAAACAATAATCCTACTTCACCATTTTTGACTGCTGTTTTTCAATACATAGGGCCTTGGACGAGCCTTTGGAGGTTACTACAGGGAGCAGACTTGACTGCCATCAGCCTCAGTGATGTTATGACATCATTGTTCCTCTACTCAAATCAGATGTTCTTCCTGGATCTGTTATTGCTTTCAGTTTTACTAATCAAGAGTTGATCACGAATATCTCCTTCTCCTTCCCAAGTTTACACAGGGAACAGACAGAAAAAGGATAAAGATAACATTTTCTGAGATTTCTCAGGGTGATTTCCTACTTGTTTTCTTAGAAGGGTATTGCCCTACAACTCGATGATACTGAGATAAGCCAGAGTGGAGGGTACCACCACAAATATGATTTCCCACAGAAAAGTGCTACAGCCAAGAAATGCTGATGCCTCCAAATCTCATTCACATATGTATACACACACATGCTTGTTCCTCAGAGAAACCCATGGTATTGTTGGGAATCTTCCTTGTTTTCTGACACAGTATCTGGGGAGTAGAACTTTGTTCTCGAGAATTTCAATTCAACATGAGCAAGATTTGGCCTAAATCATCAACAGTTTTTCAGACCTCTTCCTCAAGTAACTTTGCCAAGATCAATTAAAAAACAAAACAAACAAACAAAAAACCAAACACATAAAACAACTACAATTTAGGAAATATTGCAACCATTCAAATTAGGCATAGAGAAGCTTAGCAACAGGGATACAGAGAACCAGGTAGGTCCACACTAAATAAATCTGTACACGCTGACTGTTTTACCTTATCAAATGAAGTTGCCACCACAAGGACTAGGGAACTCATTCTTCCAGCAATTATAAATTAATTGAAAAGTGACATTTCAATAACATTCAAAATATTTGAAATTTTAATTGGAATTTCTTTTCTTCAGTGGAAAAGAGCCAACTATTTATAAGGATAAGGTACTTTTCATCTCACTGCTTTAAAGCACCAGTTTATTGACAGCAGACGAGCACTTTTGTTGCGCAGGGGAGAAATTCAAATCTTTCCTCTGCTTCATGCAACTGCATCTTAAATCCCCCTTCCATCAGACCCTACATTTTCCTCTTGGAAATTCTGAAATTTATGTAGATGTGTAGTAGTCAAAAGACAGAGAAGGCAGTTGACATAAATGCTTTTTGTTTTAACTGCTAAAGGCACTTATATTTAACACAAACATTCCAGTTCTTACTCCCAAGAACACAAAACAAAAATAGAAAGAATTGTACAAAATACATCAAACCTGCATAGACCAAAAGAAAACAAACAAAAAAAACCACCAAAAAACACCTACATTAATTTGCTGCAAATAAAAAAGCTTTTCCTCATTAAGTCATGCTTAGCAGAACTCCTGCTACAAGCTACCTGTGCCTTTGACTCTTCAATAGTTTGAATCCCTCTAAACATCACCCAGAAGGAAGTGACAAGATAACTAATCCTGAAGACAC
This sequence comes from Bambusicola thoracicus, assembly GCA_002909625.1. Lineage (NCBI taxonomy): Eukaryota > Metazoa > Chordata > Aves > Galliformes > Phasianidae > Bambusicola > Bambusicola thoracicus. The sequence continues at coordinate 38,048 of PPHD01000962.1, forward strand.
CAAAATAAACACTGCATTAGCTCTCATTATTCACTTTAATTACACATTAGTCTTATGTCCTCTACAGAATCCAAAACAGTGGAAATCCAGAAAATTCTACATCCTGGAATGTAAAGCAGCCACAGTTTTCTTTATGGTCCTTCTCCTTCCCCCATCAAACTGTATGTGCTGTTCTCTTTTAAACATTCCATCAAAATTACCAGATTACTGAGGCATTGATAAAGTGTTCACAGCACAGCACGTCTGTTATACCTGCATGTACTGTACCCAAGATATGGCATAAAATTAATCATTTGAACTGAAATATGGAAGATTCATGCTGGGGGAAAAAAATTCAAAGGGCCTCCTATCAGTTTGAGCCCAAGTCATTCATTTGCATATAAAAGTTTAGTGTACACATGGATGATTTATCTTTATTACACAATTTGTCTATCTCCTCGAGACAACTCGAATTTTTATGCATATGTGCACTTATGTATATACATACATTTTTATATACAGGTATCTCCATACAGAGATATAGATTCATCACATTGACCTCTTTTTTCATGTCTAAAAGGCTGCAGATTTAGTTGCTATCCACTGGCACAAGACACCAGGTCATGTGAGTGCTCCTCTCATTAGCTGTCAATTAAAATCAATTGAAGTATTCAAGAAGAGCCATTATAGGGTTGCGCCCACCAGCTGCAATATTCACTTTCTTCTAAATGAATTGTGGTGGTTGTTTTTTTTTACTTCAGAAATTGCAAAATGGTGAGGAAATCATACATAACATGACAGATTTTTTTTTTTTTAGATAGCAGTTAGAGAGCTTTGAAAATTTACCAAATTTGAAATATCAACTCCAAGAGAATCTGTTTCCATCTGTGAGGCTGCCTTATCTTGCAATGGTAAACCTTTGAACAAAGTAGACATTGTCCATCTAACAGCTGTTCCAAATACATAAACTTTTTGTTACAAATTACACCTGCTGAAGATGCCACACATGCTCAAAACTAATACATTTTGGTGGGAGTACTCTCTCCTGTCGAGAAGAACCATTCCACACTATCTCTATGCAATATAATAAATATGCAATTAGTAGTCTGAAACTGGCCAACAGGCTATACTACTTTTACCGGGAAGTGGCTGGAAGTCAACTCATCTACACATTTTTACAGTTGCTGACATTACGAACCTCTCACTGTTCATTCACTCTGCCAGACCACTAATCTTTTTATCAAAATAGTTACCGTTTTATTGCTTCTTCTTGTTTTCGGCGTTTTTCGCTCTTTTCTTTCAAGTAAGCCAGGTTTGTTTCATTCCTCATGCGATCATTCTCTCGAGCAATGTCTGATGCATTCTGTATAACCAAGCCATCATAGGCCTTCATCCCCATATCTTCAATATACTGGAGAAAGGCGCCCAAAGTGACCTCCTCCTTATTAGAACTCATCATCTTGCAGGAGATAATGAACAAAGGAAAGTAATGTTTCCTGCAGAATGAAAAACATATAATACCTTAATCAGTTGGAAAATACCTTATGGTTTATGATAGTGAGATTGTATCAGTTGTAATTAACATCTCTGTAAGAGAACTTTTACACTTTCTTCTATCTAAAGAAAAATAAACAAAGCAAATCTGAACACAGATCTATACAGAACATTGGCTTCCCTAAATCTCAGTTTGAATTGGATTGAAAAGGCTTCCAATGACAACGGGTCCTTTTACAATTTAGGTAAAGCTGCACCAAAGCAGATCATCAGACAACATTCCTGTTGTGCAGGATATACAAAAAATTGAGGTGGAAAATACTGTCCCATGCTTTAGAATAAAACAAATAATAATTTTTTTTATTCAGGTTCAAAATGTAGAAATAAATATTGTTAAATAGTTTCCTATATTTCTTAATAGTGTAGAAATTAGTCTACAAGCCCCTGGTCATCTGGTGCCCAGCACCTTATTAGCTTAAACTCCAAGAATGGACATGAAAACTCAACTCAGCTGGGACCTTCAGACATGTGAAGTGTTTGAATTTTCCAGGCTTCCATGGATATTTCCTCCACAGGTGTGACATATACTGATTCACAGCACCTGCAGTCAAGCAGCATGGAGCAGACACACTTGGATCCTTAGCTCACTCCTGCCTCCATGGCAGGCAGTCTAAAAGCTCTCAAAAGCTCTCCACTGAGTAGCAGACATCCTGGAAGTCATAAGAACCCCCAGAGTACAGACATCAGTAAATACTACAGGTGACTAAAGGCAAGGTAAAATTACCAGAAACATATTGTCCAGCTGAATTCTATGTAACATGATTAAAGATATGTTATGTCAGTAAAGCAGAATGTTAAAAAGCAGGAATGTACCATCTTATTGTGCTTTCCTGGTTTAAAGTACTGAGACATCTGGATCTTGAATGGCACAGTCCCTGCACACCGAGGAGGGGGGGAGGCATCACTTTACAGAAGCAGGCTTGATTCAGTGTCAGTGACATGATGGCAGGCTGGGCAGCTGAATGCAGCTCTCCAAGGCACGCCTGCTCTCTGCACCCCTCCCTTCTGCAAAAAGGATGGTGTAACTTCTCGGAACGTGCCTCAGAATGATGCCAGCACTGCAACTCTAAGTGATCTTATTCAATAGGCAATGAGTAATCTGTCTGCACGCTGTTTTTAGGGGCAGAGCCCCTGCATAACAAGCATCAAATTTTTTTCTTCATTTCTTAGAATACTGCCATATTTGTAACATTTATTATATTGATTGTTAGGCAAAATTCTGATCAGGATAGGCCCCGATTTGAAAATAAACTAATAGATTCTAGCAACAATCACTGCAGGCCTTCAGGAACAGCCCTGAACATGAGAACAAAATGTTCTTACATCCACGATGTAAGTAATCTGCAGGGCATATGAATGGTAGGGAAATATTTCCACTCTTTTCTCCTTATTTTTAATTATTTGAAGTGGCAATAGCAACAAGCTAATTTTAGACAGTGATTAATGTGAATGCAAGCAAATTACTTCTTGCCTTGTTTTCCACTTTTCTATATCCAAATTGTTTCTGTTCAATGCTAAACTGAGTGTTAAAACCATGAACGACCTGTCTTGGGATGCCAAGAGACTTCAAGAACTTGAACCAGCTCTTACAGCTCAACTTTGAAAACCATATATACTAATAGCAAGCACTTTCTGAACTGCATACATCCCTCACACGGGGTATTTCACAGCCTTGTTGCACTTACTATCAGAAGGTTGTGTATACAATGCATAAACAGGGAATAAAAATTATGAACAGCTGGGACAAAAAGCTTGACTAATTACTGTAAACATTTTTAAAGTATTGGTATTCCTTGCATAGCACACTCGGATCAATTTATTATTTTTTTTTACTGGTAGCAGCGCCACTTCAGAGCGCCACTCCCCCAGTAAGTTTGCTTTCTAACTGCAATATACTACAACCAAAACATGTGGCCTACCAAGTTACATGCATCATTGGTTTGCCATCCTGCTCAGGAAATGCTGATTGCAAGCAGCACTGATCTACTCCTGATCAAAGGTTCTCCTTGCTGCTGTACTCAGGCAGTGAGCAATTCCTAACCATCTGTCAGGGCAGATACAAGTACAAGCAAATGTTCTGAGTACATTTATATTTGATTAAAAATATGCAAATCCAAGTTGTTAAATATGTAATGTGAGCTGTAGGTGAGGCACCACCATTCTGGTAACCCTAATATGCACACTACAGTAAGATATTTTAGTGATTAGTTACAAGGATCATGCAGGGTCACCTCTGTATTTGCAATCAAATTGGCTTTAGTCCATTTTGATTATTGAAACCAATATACGCTGGAAAATTGTAACTGGGAGTTGCTCTGCTTGGGAAATTCTTGTAATTCTCCTTTTCCCCTCTTGATTGTGAAGGAACAGGAGGAGATACTGAGGAGGATGAAAAGCTGTGGATTTCAGCTTCTGAAGTCAACATACTGAGAAGTCAACAGAAATGTGAGAAGTTTGTTGCAAGCGTTCAGTGAACACTGAACATTTTTTGAAATTCTCCTGAATGCTAGGACACACGTAAGGAGTTCTCCAGCACATTCACTTCACTGCTTAAAGGCTGCGGTAACACTATGTGAAACCTCAGTGAGAAAAAGCAGTCATGCTCATTGTCACCTGACTCTCCAGCTGTCCCCAAATGGAGTTTCACACACCTCCACCTGTAGCTTAATCTTTGTTTTTTAAGTTATTAAGTAGGGCTTTTACAATCATGAGAACTCCAGGCATGTTCTAACAAGTAAATGCCAGGTGACTTGGTAATCCCACACCAAATAATCCTACATTTATTACATCGTTGTGCATTGGTTCTTTCAGTGCCATTGTGTTCATTAAAAATACACAGACGACTTAAAACATCAAATGTTTTGTATTCAAGTTCTATAGCAAGTATAACCATTCTGGGAAAGATATTGGGACTTAACCATCCAGAAAAAGTCTCTGGCAATATAATCTCTTATTGTTGTTCAGGAATATAGAAGTCCTCAAAGTCTTAAAGTGCCGCTGCTTTCATTCTTCCAAATCAGACATTTGCAAAGCAGCACAGAGCAGCTCACACTGTCTTTCCCGTGCAATCAGCTGCAATACAGCAAGCAAGATTTTTGTGGGTTCCCCCACCCAGCCAGTACATCTGGCTTTCTGGCAAGGGCAAAGAATCCCCTTACAGGTTTGGCCTAGAAATGTTTACATAAATGAATTCAAGATTTTTTTAATGATCCAGATGCCAATTCTATGGAAGAATAAAGAGCAGTGCTTTACAAGACTTTTACATACCTTTCTTCTAATTTAACTATGTGCTCTGATGTCAAACATACAGCTTCTTGGTCAAAACCATAGCACCCCCTTTTCACGTGATCAGTGTGCAAAGATACTGAATTCATAATACAAGAAGCAATTGACCTAATATCACAATAACACAGTAGAGCTACATGGTAGCATTCAGATATGTGGCTTTACTTCTTATTCACATGAAGATCTCCAAAATATCAGTTGCTTTTCAGCATGCTTGACAGTCATAAGCTGCAGCTGTGCTGCATTGAAAATTGACAATGCTGACATTAAACTGAAGGAGCTTTTAGAAGTAATGACAAAGGCACTGATTGCCTTCTTCCTTAATCAGAAGGATTTTTTGTGTTGTTATTTTAACATAAGAGAACAGAGCACAGTAACACAAGAGTGGGGTTGCCTAAAGTCCTGAGCCCAACCCTTGATTTATAAGCAGCCTACACACCTCTCCAGTCCTGTCCATCTCCCTTCCAATTACTACCACCTCTCCTTGAGAACAAATTCACTTTCAAATTACCTGTCATTTCCTCCACTAAATTTAATATTTCCAGGAGGATTCTCCACAAATCGAAGATAGTGATTGTCCATTCAGCCCTCAAGTTTGTGTTGTTGCATTCTAGTTGCTTGCAAGGCATTAAAAGCAAAGTAGACAAGCCATATCCAGTTTTCACAAACTGCTGACCACAGCAGTGCTAATAAGGACCTAATGGCATTGGGTCTATAAAGAATATTTGCTCTGCAATGAAGAAAAAAGTCAGTGATGGAAAAACATACCACAGACTGCTTTCCAGAACTGTTAAACAGTCTCTTATAATAACTGTGCCTTACACTAACTGAGCTTTGAAATATCCAAACAGTTGAATGTCACGAAACAAATTTCTAAGGCATGCTTTTTAGAGCTGCATTCCCTGATTCTGTTTAATAATTATCCAGCATTGCTATTTTCACTCAGTGATGCATTAAGTTCTCTCGTAAAATAGAGAGACTTTTGAAATATATAGCAGGAAACTTGCAACCTATCATTTGACAAGTTTTTAATGCATACATTTAAAGAAAAAATGCTGCATTCACTAGGAAGGACAAAATATCCCCCTGTATTTTGACTGGGATTACAGATTATACACCTCATCCTCATTATACTGTACAGCATGAGTTGTAGCACCTGGGTGAAATCACTGAAGCTAAGTAGTGCTAAGCCCTTCACTTAAAGAGGTTAAAAGTGGCTCCTTCAGTAGAATGAGAATGTTGTTGCATTGGTTTAAAGAAGTAGTGCATTTCTACAGGCATCACACCCTCCACAGGGGAAAGTTATTCTCCCTACAGTTTTAAGAACCAAAAAAATAATTTTAAAAAAAAGTACCTTGAGCCTTGATTTTTGGATCCATTGCTAGTGTTTTTGAAAAGGAAAAAGGTCTTTGCAAACAATGACTCTTCTATAAATCTAGAATGCAAAGAGCTGTTGTTTACTCTGCAATAAGGCAAAGGCTTCTATCACTTTTATCCCTTGAGGAAAATAAAGCTTCCTTCTAACCACATGGACACTGGGCAATTACAAAACCAGAATCAGAATGGCCAGCACTTAAGTGCAATTATGACATTTTGCCATCCCAGTATTATGAGGAAGACTTACAAGAAGAAAAAGCCATGCACAGGGACATATTCACATATATTCCATATGCAAACTGGAGAGCATTTGAACTCAGAAGACGGAGCTTTTTGCTGATGGATGTTTTTTTTTTTTTTTTCCCCCTCCTCCTCAGGAAAATAGAATGGAGATTTCACTACCAACAGCATCATGCTAAGATGCTGTAAAATATTAAAGGTGCAGTGGGTTTGATAAGTAACTAACAGATGTTAGGAATTATTTCAGTTAATTCATCAGAAAATAGCAGAGAATGTTTTTGATTATTTAACAGCGCCTCTTACCAACAACAAAAAAAATCCACCTGCAAAATGTCTCTATTATAAGCACAATCAACATGTGAAGAACACAAACACAGTCAAAATAGACTTCAGCTTTTACTTTAGCAATGGCTTGATTAATACTTCCCTAAAATAACATGCAAGTTCATCATTATGCATTGCAGGTATTCATTATTTCATTTTATAAGTACAATTATTTTTCATTCTTATTAGCATGCTCATTTTTGAAACAGAATTTTAAATATACGTACGTACCAAAATGTAAGTCCACGAGGACCGCTAAGTGCAATAATCAAAGGTGACTTTTGCTCGTAAAAGCCCTTTCCTGTGGTTATCTCAGTGCAGTTGGAAGGGATATTTCAGCACCATAAGAAACAGATTTGCAGTTAGGCTGAGTTTTTTTCCTTCAGTTAAAGTGCATTAAATCTTGTTGGCAAAACTGCCCAGATTGTAGAATTCGGCATCACTGTAAGTCATCATTACATTACAGATCTTCTTAACATACGATTAAAATGGCATGTAAAGTTTGGCTTAAAAAAAAAAAAAGCAAGAGAAGGACAGGTGCTTGCTTCTTTAAATCCACATTCAGAGAAGAGAGGGTACAGATAATAGGAGGGCAGAAACAACACCCTGCTTTGAGGTCCAGCAGAGAAGAAACTGGATGATTTTTACCCACTTTATAACACAGAAGATTACAGCACCATCATATGCACTAAGACAGAGATTGCTAAGGTGCCTCATTTGAATATGTTCTGTGGAGACAAAAAGAAAGGAACATAAGGAGTGGAAAATATCCTATCCAAATGGCTTCTTGCAGCAGGAAAGACGCTCGCTCTCTCGTTGCCACTTAGATATAGAAGGTCTGAAGCAGTCTAGCTTGTGGCATCGTCTCTCTTTCTCTCTCTCTCTCCCCCCCGTGACTACAGGCAGGCTTGCTCTCTCCAGCTGCCTCAGTCTGTTGATGCTGCTGTTGATTAATCAGGGATTCTCAAACAAAGAGCAAGCCTACCTTCGGGTGCGAGCAGGACTGCGGGGCTCCGCGGCGGCTGCAATCCGGCTGCCGAGCCGCCCCGCGCAGCCGGCATGCTAGCACCTCGGACAGCTCCGCCGCGCCGGGCCCATCGCGGGGCCGCGGCCGGGCGCTCGGCGCTCCTCTGGGCAGCGGCCTTATCTCCGCCGCACTGGAGGCTGATTAGCAAGTAATCCGGTGGGAAAAAGACTTGCGTGAACAGCACTGTAGCGTTTAGTCTATAGGGAGGAAAGAATATGAAGCAACACCCCTCCCCCCCCTCCTTCTCCCTGCCCAAAAAAAGAAATTCTTCTTCCACAAAGAACGTGTAGGTTAACCTTTAGCCCATGATATGGGCTCAAGGAAATGAGCGGCCACTTAAAAGGACCACCTAAGCCTCAGTTTGATACCTCATATTGATGTATCTTTTGCACTCACCCTCACTGAAAAGCAGTGCAAGGCGCACAATTACTGCTGACGCAGATTAGGCTGCTGCTTGGGGAAGGAGGGGAGGAGCTTCTTAACCTCACCAAAACAACCTCCCACCACCTGCTCCCATTGCACGAGAACAAAACTACGCTCCCCGGACAGAATGAGCGTGACATTTACACTGCTTTACTTATACTGATAAAAGATGTACACTCTGGAATGAAGTATTCTGTTTGAAAAGCATCTAGGATGAAGCTACGCAGTTTTATGCTCATCGAGAATTTGTAAGCACAGTGCTTTGGAGGAAAACATTTCCATTTTCCTGGACTGGAAATCTGTGTTACAGCACCTCCTTTCAGAATACACGCAGTTTTGCTTTCTGTCCCCTAAACCTGCAGCATGCACACAAAGCAAAAGCATTCACTCCCTGCATAAAAGCCAGAAAAAAAAAAAAAAAAAGAGCCGTCTGGATGCGCACATCCTGTTTCATTTTGCTCTGCCTCCTTCTCAAGTTACAGGCATATTTCTCTTGCATAAATCTTGATTCAAATGAATTTATTTCTAAAGTGAACAACTTTTATTCCAATATGAGAAATCAAGCTCACAGAATAGAGTCCTTTCAACATAAATGCATATTCATGTGAAAAGAAGCATTAAAAAATACATAAGGCCTCGCCTACCGCAAAAGCACTTCCTGTAGATCTACCCACCCCACAGTGGAATATCAGTATTACATCCCATCCAGGAGTACTGAAGTTAGCCACCTGAACATAGTGCAAAACTTGGTCACCTCCTTCCTGCAGCATTGGTCAACACTAATATTGAACTATAGCCTGAGGAAAGCTTGCTCCAAGAGCTGTCTCTTCACAAATAACTCCTACCATTTCCAGCACCTCTCCTTCAGCCCTGTGGAACAGGGTGGGCACTGTATGACCATGTAACATGTTCAAGAGAATGTTTCAAAAGGATGCTTTAAGAAGAGTTAAAAAGACAAAAGAACAGGGTCCAAAGTTACAAAACGCTGTTCTTTTGGTCAGGAAAAAAAACAAATCTGGAAAGGAAGTACCTGCAACATAGAAGAACTGAAGGCAGTCCTGGGAGAAATCTTTCCTAGCCCAGAGGCTAGCCTACAGCTGTGCTTCTGATTTTTTCTCCTTGAAGGAGAACTTTAAGAGGAAGATCTGTGGCTGTGCTGTAATTGGGGAATTCCTTCGTTTTTGTCAATTTGAAATTTCTGTCACGTAGTAGCCTTTTATTTCCCATGTTTCTCCAAACTTCAGACCTCCTCTATCTCTGCCCCAAGTCATGCACCAAAAACAAAGAAACTGTCTAGTGCAATTTCTTTCCATGTTACTTTAACAGAGATCTCTGTAAAATCATTACAATTTCATAAGTAATTTGAAGAACTACAAATTTTAATCCATAAGCAGGAAACACCCAGGTAATGGGTATCTCTTATGAATAACTTCATGGGTAACTCTAACTCAGCCATGAGGGAAACAGAAATTAGAAAAAAGGTTTCTGACACTGACTTGGAAATACAGCTAGCAGCCTCTTTTCCAAAGTACCTTTGCTCTTGGCTATGTCTTCAATGCATGATTAATCCCAGTAATTGAACTAACCCAGAAGTAATCATCTTCCAGACACATTACTGCACCTTTTGGCAGTTTCCATGCCTTATCTTCCTTGCACCAATGTTCACAGGGACCACGGCTCCATCAGCAATAGAAGAAAATGTCCAATTTTCCTTCCAGTAAGACCGTGGGAATTGCACTGGAGGAATATAATGATCAGTCCAAGAAAATAAAAAGTACCTAAGAATCAATCACAGGATTTTCTGCATGGATTGCTCCCTTACATAGGAGATAGATGAAATGATTTGATTTGTATATGTACACAGACACTCACATATACACATAAATAAGTGAGGGGGAGATGTCACTTAACCTCTGGTTGCATTTGTGCACTGGGAAAAGAGGGAGAAAAGTCTGCTCTGCTCAGATTTACAATAGTTGCAGGACACAATGAGGCCAGGCAGATGGCTGTGGCAAGTAGTCTGAAAGCGCAACTATGCAACAGCAAGGAGGCAGACCTCTGTCGGAGACTTCTTGGCCAAGAGGATAACAAGCTTTTTCAGACTCAGAGCAGAGAGGATTTGCAAGGCCTGAAGACTACAGGCAAAGACAAAAGGCTTTCAAGAGAAAGTTCAACTTAAGATGCTACCTGACCACTTTGTGACTGAGAAAAACAGTCCACCTGTCCCTGTAAAAAGGGAAACTTGTGAACAAATGGATTGTAGAGTTTGGTGCTACTGACTTAAGTCTCTGCTTAGCTGGTAAATGAAAGAAGGCTCTCTGCAAAGAGAAAAACCCATGGTCTCCAGGTCTTAACCTAGCCATGCCTGACATAGTGTAGAGATCCTCAGGTAATTATTTAGATTAATTACATTTACGTAATTGTTAACAGATTTCTTCACCTTGAATGAACTTGAATGAACCACATCCAAAGCCAGGTGAGGCTTCGGCAGGAAAGGGCTGTCCCATGACTGATTTCTAAATATGACCTCGAGGCCACAGATGAAGAGTTCCAGGACTAGAGACTGCTTAACAGACTGAAAATAAATAAATTTAGAAATGGAGACTTCATAAAATAGAGGACTTAAATCCCAACATTTCTGACATCTAGCTATAATATTTACTCAGATGTGGCATGAACTCTTCTCCCCAAACTCTACATCTCGATGAATAAGAAGAGAGGATTAAGAACAAGACCTTTCAATACAGTGACCAAGTGAAAGAGTTTTATCAGCCACTTTTGCCAAGAGCAAAATCTTACCAAACCAAATCCAGCATAAGTAAATCTAAGGGTTGACAGCTTACCCACACTTACAAATGAGGCTACAAAGATGCTGATTTTTATGATTACCGATTAGCATGTTCCTTGGACAAGCTAAGTTAACTTTGGCTCGCTTCTTTCTCCTGTACTCTGGCTCCTTGCCTTCTGTTATTTTTTCCTGTTTCTTGTGAGCTTAGTGCTGGTTATCAGTTTGTCATGCTGCCTCTCTATGCCCCTTGTAATATGGATTCCTTCTCTTCCTAACTTCTGGGCACATTGTGTAACCTAAGCCTTGTCTTGCTACTATCCTCAACCTTTGCAAGCCTTATGTTTGACTTTTTTCAACTCCAACAACTAGTATCTGATTCTAATCAGTCCCAACTGATAGGACTAAGATAACAGTCCTAATGATGAGACAATGGTTTCCTCACAAAACTATCATAAATCTTGTGTATGAGAGGCAAGAGAAATCTTACATCTTGCATCCTAAATCTTGGTTTAGCAATCGTGATAGTGAGCCTTTCACTGAACGTGCACCTGTGGTCACAAGTACCTAACAGCTTCGGCAATGCCAAGACCACAGTTCAAGCGTCTACAGTAAGGACAGCTGAAGTTACAGTTTGGTTCTCCAGGCAGAAGGATGCTTTTCAAATACAAAATGAAAATAGACACTTCTTCATTGATTGTGCAAAAAGGAAATTATTGGTACAGGAAAAATAGCTGC
>PPHD01000963.1:2160-49747 GCA_002909625.1 Bambusicola thoracicus
GGGAAATTTGTAAAATTTAATCAGTTCTGGTACAATATGGACATTAGAGAAGATCTTATTTTTTTTTTAATTGTTCTGGATTTCTTTGCAATGGGTTTTCAAAAAGGAGTTGTTTTTTCTAGTTTGCTCCTTTGGTAGATAATGAATTTTAAAAACATGTCTTCATACTTTGTGTAACTACAGAATTGAATGACAGTGTATCTCACACTATGGCACTGCCCATAAAAACAAAGTGTTCTTATGGTCCTAATGTTTTGCCCTACACTGACTGTAACAAATATATGCAGGGACTTTCTCTTCAATCACTGTGAGTGACTGATTTTGACTAGATTAATACTCTTTAACAGCTATTTCCATGCATGTGTAGGAGCTACTCTATTTCCAGGCAGAAAGGGATCAGGAAATATGGAAAAAATAAATAATTTTAATCTTTTTTTTTTTTTCTATCACGGTTCATATTGCAGAGCATATTGGTGCCTTACTCAGCCACTTCTGCTCGGTTCAACTGCACACTTTTGCTAAAGGTCTTGTTGCATCTACCTGGGGTTCCCAGAAAGCATGACAGTTCCTGCCTCTACCAGTTTTCTCTGTAATCTTCCACCTCATCTCATTATGGATTGTCACTGGACAAAGCACTTAGAATGAAAAAGATCTTCTAAACCTCTTAATTCTTGTATTGAAAACAGAGCTCTCCAGAAAAACTTCCAAGTTCTCCATTGCCATCTGACTCCCCATAGGTAACGCGGGCAATACCTCAGTGACAAAATTTACAGTTTCACTACTGAAAATTGGAAAGTTATCTAACTTATGTTTTTATTATGGGTTTATTCAGCTATGTAGATGAGATATTTAAATTTGAACTGAAATTCTGCATTAAGGGCAGTGTGTCTTCAGACCACAGTCTTCTTCATAATATTCCAGATCACAATCATAAACATTTTTTATGTTGAAACATGGAGAAAATATGTGAATATGTTGCTCACAATTAAGTTATAATCAGTTAGCCCTATAGCTTGTCACACATATGCATGTCTAGCACAGAATGATAGTGTTTTGCTATGCTGCCATCACAGAACAATTACAGTTTGAATATTGTTGACTGAGGCAATAATCATTTTGCTTTCTTACAGTGATAAAAAAACTTTGTTTGGCTATTCCCGAATAAACCTATAGCCATCAATTATAGTTGAAAAAGTATATAAAGCCCAGATGTTTTGCACCACACTTTGTAAAAAGTCATGCATCTCGGTAGTTTTAAGAATGATAGAGGTACAAAATGTACTTGCTGAAAGATATGCAACATATTAGATCCAGTTTTTCCTTTTTAGTATCACAACAATTTTCTTTTAATGAAACTTAGAGATTGAATTCAGCGTCAGTGAAATCAATGAGAATACTTCCAATGATGTGAAGCATTTCAAATCTGAATTGCAACTGAACTATTTTCTGGATGCTTGGTCTCATAAATATTGAGTCAATTCATGTAATTTTGCAGTTCTCATTTCTCCTGAACTTATTTCTATATGACAAAAATCTTGATTGGCTATTTTCCCAAACTGTTTTCTTTCCTACTTCACAACCTTCTTCCAGGGGTTTTTGCGTCAGTATACTGTTGGCCTGCTCCTGAAATTTGTTCATCTTCTTTCAACATCCTTTTTCTTGCAGACCCAGCTGTTAATGCTAGTACTAGAAGAACATTTTCTTTGAGGATTCCAAAGGACAGAAACTTTAGATTTTTAAATAATCATTACTGGCTATTTTATGATCTTAAGTGAGCAATTATATCTTTCTATTTACTCTAGCTCTACTTGAGTGTTCCTGTGCTCTTGAGTGCTCTTCAAAACATGTCAAAGTTGTAATAGATTGTAATGAAGACGTAGGAGGATGTCTACATTACTAGCTGGTGAAGTGCATGAAAGGGAAGAGTAGGGTTTGATTTGCTTCAGGTGCCTTTGAATCCAGGACCTCACGTCTGCACTGTTTGGACGACCTTTGTAGGTACCTTCCAATTGAACTATTCTAGTTTCAAATCATAATAATGAAGCCCATTTTGGACACTGGTTCCATGTTTGTACTGTGCATGCATGTGTGACAGCTGCTGGAGTATACTACCTTTATGTTACAGATCATTAAAGCCAAGAAGAGAGGAGAGGAGAGGAGAGGAGAGGAGAGGAGACTGAGTCTTCTGTTGATAGAAACAGTGCTACACTGTTAATCAGTGGTATAGAATTATGTAAGTGGCCTGTAAATTAATAAGAGGTGCCTCTGATGGAAATACACTTTTCTTTTAGCCCATGAATAGCATGGAGTATTGTCACTTTCACCCCTCTAGACTGAACCATAGCACTGCATAATGCTATTTCAGTCCATTTTAAGATGACTGCAAATTGTCTTTTTTTTGTTGTTGTTAGAATAATGATCAAATATTGATATTTCTTCAGTTCATACAAATGGATACAATTTTTTTACATACAACTTAGTCAATATATTCTGATGTTCACATTGGGGATTTGAAAATCAATGTAGTTTTCCTGTTATTCTTTTATGATTAAATCAATTGGAGTTATTTACTCATAGCAGAAAATATGGGTGATTGCCAACCCCACGGCTTGGTAAATTGCCTTCTCACTACTGCTGCCCTGTAATGAGAAGGTACAGGTTCTCTTCAGGGGTTGACTAAACTTGCTCATGTATAGCAGCAATTTCAGGTGCAGAAATTGTTTATTATTGAGGGCTAGCAATGTTTCCTGCCAAAGGCCATCTTCATCATTTGCCATTACATTAACATTGACAAAGCAAGGCAATACGAAAACCCAGCAGTGCTGACCCTATGAAGGAAAATAGCAGATACTTGTAGCACACTTCTTGCTACAGAACCAACACACTTCATGCTCCTGTGGCAGAAAGACCTGTTAAAAGGCAATGGTATAACCAAACAGATGCACAACAGGGCTTTTGGAAATACTATTCCTGAGATTCAGAGCTATAAAGAGATAGGAGATAGCGTATTAAACAGATTTTTATTGAAGTTTTACATAAAAGCTGCATAGGTGTCGCCTAATATTCTAGGCCTCACAAGCAGATTTTGTTTATTTTTTCAGAGGCAAAAATAAATGTTAGCTTTCATGGTAGGTATTAATAGAGCTTCAGTTAATGCAGTGTACAGAATGGATAGTTTGTTTGTTGCATTTAGAGAAGAGCACCTCTCGTTCATTTAAATTAAATATCAGCCAATCTGATTAAGCTAAAACTTGATTAAGCATGAAATACCACTATTCTTAATTTATGCAACCCTTTTCCAGAACCCTAAATTTGGAAACTCTGTGGTCTAATACCAACAACTAAGGGGAAAAAAACACCCATAAATGTGTAGTTCATTTTTTCTGTCATGCCTTCTTCTGGAAACTAAGGCAAAGAAAATGACACAATGATTGTGGTGGTGAGTTTCCCAACTCTTATGCAAACTACCCAGTTTATCAAAATTTAAAGCCTAAAGCTTCCAAAACAGATTGTCTCCCAAAGTAAACTATTTTTCATAAGGGAGAGATGGAAGAACACAAACACTGTAATCATAGTACCTTGATTCAAACCTTTTGAAAATTAGAGCAGCACGTTTTCTCCAGCCTTCCCCAGCTGGAAGTGGTCGTTATCTACCTTTGTGTGTATTCAGACATTTATCAGATACGGAACGCATCTCAAAAAAAGCAGAAATTGTACTTTTGAAGAATGAAGAAAAACATGAAAGCATCAAGGCTAAAATGAAGTGTGCTTAGACTTAATCCAAAATAATTTTTATGAATGAGTTTTGAACTTCTTAAACCAGACTCTGTAATAGAAGTACTGACAGGCCCTTACTTGTATCAATAAGCTTGAGTGCCTCTGTGATGAAAGTGAGGAACCAATTCATGTCACTACATCTTAATCTTTACATGTGGCCAGAAAAGAATATGAAATACAGCAAATTTTGTAAAGCAGTGTGTATTTAGATCTTACTTAGAAATCAGAGGTGAATTCAATTTCTTGGCAGCAGTGATCCCATAAATCAAACTCACTGGTGAATGCTTTAAAATATATGTTCTCTTCCTTTCTCAGTGTCTTTGAAGGCTTCCACACATACAGCTACTGAAGCCAGACTTCCTCAAAGCAGCACTAGAAAGCTCTCATTTCAGTGGAATCAACCATTCAAGTCACTTAAATGGTTTAGAGAAGCTCAGCCAAGACCCAAGAAAACAGAAATGAGGAAGAACAATGAAAGCATGTGGATTTTCATGCAGCTCATACGTCTGGATTCAACAGTGCTTTAAAGTTAAGAGCCAGATCTCAAAACTGTAGAATCACAGAATGACTTGGGCTGGAAAGGACCTTAAAGATCATCTAGTTCCAACACCCCTGCTGTGGACAGGGTTGCCAAAATCAATACCAGCATGAACTGGCATTGAAGGAAAGGCTTACAAATGTAAGGATTATGGCCAAAATATTTGAAGTGGTTGCAATGAGTGACAGGCAACGTGCAATAAAGTCTGCTAACTGGGGCTGCCAGGATCCCTATTATCAGGAAGAAAAGTGATTCAGACCAGAGTTAATGAAGGCATACACAGATGTAAAAATATCTGAATGCTAAAGGAGAACTGCAAGTATCTTTTAGAAATCATACAAAAATGACAGTATAATATATTGAGCTGATTCCTACTTTGACTTATACGAGCGTAAACATAATTCCACTGATTTCAGATAGGCAGAATGGCTCTCTGGATCCTTAAAATAATTATGCCAAAATCAACAACACTTCTGAAATGGGAGAAAATGGCAAAATTCATATACTTATTAAAAGCATTTTCTGTTCATGCAGGTGATTCCTTAAACTCCAAATCTCCCTCCCCTTTATGAAATGACCTACCTATCCCTTGCATCATGTCAGTCAGCAAAGGCAGGCTTCTCTTTTGCCTCATGGCAGGGTATGTTCCCTGCCCATGTTAGCAGCGTGCTGGAAAAGGGCTGCTTCCCTCCTTCCCAGCACTGTCAGCTCATCATCAGCATGTTCCTTCTTCACTGCACGGACCCGGCCAGGCATTCCAAGATCATTTTGAAACCTGGCTGTCCTTCAAGCCATCATCTTGGTACACATTGCCAATAAAATGCCAGTGGCCAGCTCTCCCTAGGTAAGTAATCTTCCTAATGAAAATAGGTCTGAAGTCAAAAGTAGCATTTTGCATATCAACAACATAGCTGAATACCTGGATGGAATCTAGTAAATTTTAAGCAGAATTTTTTTAGAGTGAGTGACAGGCTTTTTTGAGAAGAGTTTGGAGACATGAGTGTTCTGAGACTGCAAGCATGATTTGCTAATAAAGACAATACCTTACCCCAAAGGTTTTTTCCAGCTGCAGCCCCTGAAGCACAAACATCGAGCATGTATCACACAGAACTGTCAGTTACTACTGGAGCCAGAAAATTGTTGTTTCAAATGTTACAGTACAGGAAAATCGCCTCTCTGCACTTGCTGCCAAAAAAATGACAGCTTAATTTATGCCATGCTGAAGCTACATTACAGAGCCATTCAGCCTGGCAGTTAAGCACACTCCATGCTCACATCTTCCCCCTGTGCAAGTGCACTGGGGAGAAATACACAGGGACTGTAATAAGGACAATTGGCTGCAGTGTTTTCCATGTCACTGGAACTAAATACAGGTAAAACTGTATCAGCAATAAAATACATCACCCCAACCTCATAAGCAGAACTCGATTCAGCATGCGGATTCCCAAATAATCAGGAAGGACCTGTCACAGAATTGTTATGCATGAACTGGATTATAGAGGTTTGCTTGTGTCAGACCCTTGGGTTTTATGTTGAAGGGAGGTGCTGAGGTATTACCCATGCCTTTGAAAATTATGTCAGTATCCTTGGTTCAGACCTTCAAAACTTGGCAATGTTTACACTTTCTGAAATTAAAAATCTGACAGTATTAAAGCACAACCTACTGTCAATATTTGTCATCAAGGTTTTCACGAGATATTAAAGATGCACATGACATTATTTAAAAATGAACTGCTAGCCAAACAAACCCCATAAAATTATCATCCTAAATGCATTCTAAGATTGCTATGTAGTTTTTTAAGGCCAAAGCTTAATTCTGTTTGACACAGAAACAATGATCATCCATGTAATAGAATGAAAGGAAATTATCATGTCTGTTCTGCTTAGTTTATTCATATTAATCACATGGTAATTATGTCCAGAAAGATTGATCTTAAATAATCTTGCAAATGAAGAATTGTAATTCATTTCATAAACTCATCTAGATCAAAACTAGTTGATTTGGATGTCAGTTAATTTATTTTCCCTCTCTTTCCTTTTCTACTCAACGTTTGTAGGAATATTAATGTGTTCAGTATTAATATTTACCATTTACCTTTTACTAACAACACTCTCATCCACAGCCAATGTATTTTACAGCCATCTTCTGAGGTGGGGGGCAACAAGAACAAGAGACTTCATAAAATAAATCAAATGTGCTTACTGAGGATATAAAAGGATACCTAAAGCCTCTGTGGGCAGTCTGGGGAAAATGTTTTTGGTAACAGGTCAGGACATACCTAGAAATTCTGTTTAGGACTAAGCAATGTAAAAATTCATCAACAGGCAGTGTTGGAAAAACATCAGGCTTAGAACCAGCACAGTTTCTCCAGGAATATTTCACAGGGCTCATGTCCACATTTGTTTCGGCCTGAATTAAACATTTCCATTCCTGTTTTCAAAGAGTTTGCATCTTGAATGTACCCCAAAAATGAAAATAAAAATGTACAGAAAATGTGTAAAATATGCCTTTTTAATTAGAAATAAACAGCAATTTTCAAGGTTTTAGGCTGAATTATAAATCTTGTTCTGGTTCACTCAAAGGAATCAAATGCTAGGAAATCTTTCAGCAAGATGAGATGAAACTTGTCATTTGGTAAGGCAAATCAAATTAAAATGATTAAATTCCATGATTTTCCTCAAGTTTAAACTGCAATTTAATACACAAATACTGAAATATGTTGTAGTTATTTTCTGAAATCTGCAAATTTCTAAATGCGGCCTTTTACAAGCATTTGGCGTGCAATCCCTTCAGTACAAACTGGGCATGTAGTAAGGTTCCTCTCTTACAGTTTTTTTTTCTCTCTCTGCTCAAATGTGTGTGTAAGACACTTGAACTGAGTTCCTATATTTTTTGTGCCTATTCATAGGTTGACACCATCAAATCCATAAACTCTGAATACATACATTTTCTGTGTGATTAGGAATTCTGTAAATTATCAGTTTTCATTTCATGAGAAATAGGTTCCTGTATTACAAATATCTATGCCAATGCTATTCTTTGAATTAAGAAACATTGTGTTCCATTTCTTAAAAGTAATAACTCATTGATAGTTCTACCACGTAAACAACAGACTCATCTTTGGCATGCGTAGATCTACTAATCTGATGTTTACAAATTGTCAGTACTTCAGCTGTGTCAGGACTTAGAACGTTGTTGTCACAAATGAAGCAGCGAGGCAATGCACTACTGTAAAAATGTTTCACACTCCTAAATGATTAATGAACAGTTAATCAGTCTGTGAATGCGTTTCTTCATATAATTAAAGAACAAAGATATAGGAAGGTGCAGAACTGTCTCAGGTTTCAACTTTGAAGACCTATTAATTTTGTATATTAAAAAGATCAGAGTTTACAAATATAAAACAATCATATATTACATGGCCGTCAAACTGCTCTTCTCTAGATAAGACAGAAGCACTGCGGTACTGCAACAAAAGTCTATCTGAAACTCCTACCATTATACTACTAATTAAACTTTCATGGTTTAGGTAAACGGTTAGAATTCCAGGAATCCACTTTGTTCTAGAAATTCTCCAAAATAAGTCACTCTTGGTCATTGGGAAGAGTCATTTAGGTTACATTTAACACTGTAAGCATGTTTTGACCTTCCAAATTTCTAGTTCATGAATTTGAAGTCCAATCCAAACCAGTATCACATGGAGTGAGGATTCCTAGGTTGGGAAAGACACTTATTCCATATGTCAAGATATTTGAAATTACAAACAAGTAGGTTGTAGAGGGATAGGTCTTCTGTGTCTGTCTTACACTCTGAAGGTATGCTGAAGGATAAGAATGGAGATTTATATAAAATACAGAATCATATAATGATAGAATTGATTGGGTTGGAAGAAAGTTCAAAGACCACCTAGTTCCAACCCACCTGCCATGGGCAGGGTTGCCAACCAGTCCACAAGCAGAAATATGTGTGTATAACATCATACTCTTTGTTGGAATTTATGAAGATTTTCAAAATTCCATGAAATTTTTGTTGTGTATAATAGATGTCAACATGGAAAAAATGTTTTTTTTTTAATATCTTTCTGTCAGAAAGACAGCTGGATAGACTGGATGAGGCTGAATCTCATTATTTAATTCCTCTTTGCCTTAGTTTACCTTTCTGTAAGGGAAAATAATTGCTTATCTCACAGCTTTGTTTTAAAACTGTCATTTAAAAAAACATTTTAGATCATTATTATGATGACATAGTGTCAGAGACACTCCTAGTTCTTTGTAGAGGAATAGTAAAACAAATATTTCTACGCTCACTGAATTTCCATTTCTGGATTAAAAATAAATAAATAAATTTGTTCAGACAATTTTTTTCATTTATACTTATTACTTGTCATGATTTTCTAGAGAGTTTATGGTAATATGCTTAATTGGGTGAAGTATTCTCTAATCTTGTCTATTATCCTAATGGATATTTGAGACTCACTGGCCACATAACATATTTCTTTTTCTAAAGCTGATAGGGACCAGTAGTGAATGGCAATCGATTCCCAGGGAATTGCATTTGCACTAAAATGACTCGACTGTTTCGTCAACATTTTATTTGAGTAAATAATGTTAAGCAGGGAATGGTTACCCCTGAGATTCATAGTGTTTTCTGTGCTGCCTTCCATTCACCTGGTCTTTGCCTGAATGATGTAAAGGAACCAGGTTCATCAAGTTAGATCATAGTTACAAAAATTTCACCAAAATTTCAACAACATGAGTGCTACTCACAGAGATTTTGGAATATGTCAGTCATTTGTGCCACATACTCCTGCAAAGATAAGTAATTTAGTAGTGAGATACACATAGTCAATATGGGTGAAATCTTGGCTTATTTAATTTCAAATGCCATGATTTCTCCCGCTTGGTAGATGTTTCTTTTGCTTGAATGAGAAATCCTGCATCATCTCTGACCGCTGTGAAAAAGGATCAGATGATCTCTAGGAGTGCAGGTGGATGTGCAGTATGGTTGAAAAAGAGCACACATGCTGTTCCTTTAACCAGTGTTCTCTCAATTTAAGTAACTCACTTGATACCAACAAATGACTTCAAGTGTGCTCAACAATCCATCAGATCAGAAAACTATTAATAGCATTTGCACAGATAAATGTTAAAAAGTAATAGTGAGGCTTAATTGAGAATATAGCTCATTTAAAACAAAAAGTACAAAGTCTGAAGACTACAGTAAGTACTTAAAGAAGAATGTTGAACTTTTTCATAACTGCATTTCAGCTATTTTCACCAATCAAAGTTGATAAAACCAAAGAAGGTGCCTAGAAATGTTGATGGTTCAGAAATACAGTTTCACGAGAAGTCGAGAAACAACTTTCAGAGGCGAATTGAAGCCTACAATAAGACATAGAAAGACAGTAGAACTATGTTATTTTTAATCATGTAGACAACATATCTTGCCTTTCAAATTGAGCTCTGCCTATGAAATCTGCATGCTTATATTGGACCCCTAGTATGGCTGAGAGATTAGGGTCCCCCACTAAAAGCTGCATGTCTCCATTTTCAGTTCTATATGCAACTTGGTGTGTTGTCAGTCATTGTCATACAGACTTTGGTTAGCACACAGTTATGTACTGAAACACACATTTTTACCTCTGTTTCAATAACAGCAACATAGATCAAGCTCTCCTAGTGGTTATTAATGAAGAGCCTGAGAACTGAGCAAAGGAATTAATTAATTGCACATATATATGAATGAGTTAATTGCAGATTAGATAGAACTGATGTGGATGTACCTGATGATAAAATTATTGAAATGAAAAAATACTTGTGAAGGCATTATTCCATCTTCAATTTACAATTTTGAGTGATACAATTAAGATCTTTTCACAGCTGGGAAAAGATTGCATTTTCCTGAATGAGAAATGTGGATGGAGTAGATTTTGTTAAACATCAGTAACCAAAAGCCACTCTGTACTATGGTCTGCGAAACATCCCTTAAATAAGAAGTAGCTTCTGCAATGTTAATAACAGGATGTGATTTTAGGGAATCTACTCAGGATTCAAAGCTGAAATGCAATGCAAATTGTTCAGGACAGACCCACACTGCTTTGGCTGGCCTGTGGCACCTTCCAGTCCCACTGAGGCAACTTGCCATTGGCTAGAAATACCCTGGCCAGCAGGTTAACTGACCACAGCACTGGCCAAAACAGCTTTAAATCTGATCCTGGGGAGCAGATGGCTGGAGGCATTTGTCACTTCCCTCTGACATTTCTGTTGCAGTAGAGTTCACTCTTCACTTATCTACATTTGCCGGCTAATTATTAATTCCTTCTATATCACATAATCTCCCAAACTGATAGCATTCTCCTTTTCTACAGCACTCAGATTTGCCAGGTAGAGAGTGTGCCAAACAAACTTCCTGATTGGGTTAATTATTTAGGAATGGGGAGTGTAACACCTCATCAGGCATTCACAGGGAAAGCTAAATTTTGCTTTTTCCCTTGGGGTAGAAGAATCCTTACAGTACAAGAAATGTTAGGATTCAATTGCAAAAGAAATACAGCTGGATTTGGATATTGACAGCCTCAGGGCTGACTTTTCAAAACTGGACCCATCTCCTAAATAATACAGTACTTTTCAACGTGGGCAGAAAATCATAGGACAGCAAAGTAATTGCCTTTTTTCCTTTTTATCAGGTGAAACTGTAGCCTCTCTTGCCCCTTTCAAACCCAACTCATATATCTCCAGTCTCATTCAAGCTAGTCATAAGGAAAATAAGGTACCAGAAGATGTTTCTCCTTTGAGGAACATGACCCACACCCACTATATCTATAGAAAAGAATTCTCCATGAAAAACCTCTGAAAACCTCATTGATATGTCATGAAAATATTCAAAGAATGACCAAATACAAAAATGTATCCCAGTTACCTCTGAAAGTATGTACTGAGAAGAAAAGAATAAGCAGATGCAACCGTCATTATGACATCTGTTGATGTCTGTAATAGTATATAATCCATGAAAACAGTTCTGCTTATTCAGAATTTACTATGGTCTCTGACAAGATGTTTTCCAAAAAGACTACTTGAAAATTTTAGAAATGTTAATACTTCTAAATAATCACTTTCAGATTTAAAAATATTTTAATTGTTCATTAATGAAATTATCTTGTTCTAATAAAATGGGGATAAAATTAGGCACACCGTAAGTCTGTAGTAAATTATCAGCAGCTCTTATACATTGTTTACATTTGCAATCTTAAATTTATTAAGTGTAGGAATGTAATATTTTGAGTATTACAATACAAATTCAGAAAAAGATACCACGCAGTCAGCTGGAGACTTCATTTCATACCACCAGCAGAGCAAAAGGAATAATTTAAAATATGTCATGATTCTCATCACTTCTACGCCTAACTGAACTGTCTTCTGGGCAGGCTGCATCACCACCACTTTCTCTTGATCTCATGCACCAACTGGATAGATCTTACTCCTTTACTCAAATACTGGAGCACAGTTTGTTTCTTAAACCCCAAGAAGCAGGTACTTAGCAACCCTTCTCCATATTATCAGTGACATAAGCAGGGTAATGAACAACTACATGTGTTCTTCCTTTCCTTAGTTTTTCCACTATGTCAGTGCATTTTGGACTTCTTTTTCCTAAAGTGCAGCATTCTCCCTGCCTCTGTCTTCACTGTAGAATTTCTGGTCTTATCTGGATCCTTAGAGAAGAACTGATGAAAATAATGTATTTTTGGCTTCTTAACTTCTGTGACTTTTTTCACAAGTTACCTTCTTCCACAGTAAATTTCTCTTTGCTTCCTTTGGCTGACGAGACTATCCTACCACAATAGAAGGAGGTATAAATTATATTTATATTTTTATTCCTTAATACATATATGTGAATTTCTATGCCAAAGAAAATGATAAGTTTCTATCAAAATGCTGGTTTCAGACACAAAGGTAGTCTTTCCTGCATCAGGAATATTCATTAGTTCACACACACTGTTTAGTTTAGAACAAAACTACAAAAAGTGTTTAAAAATACCATTACTCTAACCTGACAGAAGTCTCAATAGAAAGCAGTTTGTTGTCTTAATTGCACGATTTTATGCACTAAAATACTTTGCTTTTATTAATTTTACCAAACATGCTTTAAAATAGCAGCTCATACTAAATATAAATCACTACAGAACATTTATTGCAAAATTTCTTTGGCAACAAAAATTACGCTTTTCTTTTTTTGAAAGTGTTAGACATTGGAGGCACTAGTCATTTAAATTACAATTAACAAAAAATTATTCATAGCAAATATTAAGATTTTCTTGTCACTCAGAAATATTGTAATTCATATTTGGAAACAACTTTTTTTTTTTTTTTTTTTTTTTTTTTTTAGACTCCATCAAGGCAGATGGAGAGGAAGACAAGAAGAGCAACTAAAATGAGAAATGTAAATTCTTTCCTTCAAAACTGAAGTGTTTTATAATAAACAAAGAGCTAAATTTCTAGTTGCTAAGAGACCTACGTCAAAACAACTACCTTTTCTTTCTAAATAAGGACCCAGCATAGGCTATTATTTAACTCTTTGTGGTCTTCAGTTTTCTACATTATAATGTCATGAGTGAGCAAGAAAAAAATAAAATAACTAAGCTGTATTTGTTCAACTACACTGACATTCAATAAAACATAATGTGTTTAACTATTTTATTCAGTCATGGTTAGAATGCTGTTGAAGCTTCCTTTTTTCCTTAGGAAAAAATGCAAGGACATGTCGGAGTACATAAAATTACTGTATTTCATTTCAGTAATAAGATGAACTATCTCCAGAACATGACCCTTTTAAAATCAAAAAGGAATGTTTTGAGGAAAATGTTTAAGTCATGCTTATATTGTATTGACTGATTCTCACAGTGTAGGTGTCTTTGATCCGCCATGTAAGAGAATGTGTGGCTGCAGGCCAGCAATAACAACCAGAGAAACCTTTAAAGAGTCAGGAGCTTTTCCTTTTTTTTTTTTTTTTTTTTTTTTCCCTTTCCCTCCCCCCTGTTTTTTTATGTCAAGGAAATCAAACACACAGCTAAAGGGCATCATAAATATATCTGATCACTGTTCAGGGGGTTTCCAAAATGAGCCACTGGAGAGACTGTCTTTATTGCAAGACCAATCCCAGATTTAATCAAAGCAAATGTGCTTTAAAACCTAGTTGATTAAACTGGAGTAAATGTCAAAACAAAGACCAGAGAACAGTATGTACACAGAAGACATGTCTCTCATGTTTGTGCAATGCCAAGGACAAGTTTCCGCCCCATTCTAAAAGCTGCACTGTTTATCAAGTAATTTGTCCAACTATCCTATTCTAGGCTTTGGGGAAGGATGGACTGGAGGAACTTTACATCAGCTTTTCAGCTGCATCTTTGTCTCCATAGATATACCTTGTGTCTTTCTCATTTAGTAATGACCCTCCCTTCCTCAACCACAGGACTGTTAATAACACCTATTTATAAATTTTTAGGTCCAAGTCTTTAAGCGGTCCTGCCTGTGAAGCAGTCCTTTAAGCAGTCCTGCTTCTCCTACGTTCAGTGCATTTGGAATACATATTGCTCCAACTCACCTAGTTTCATTGCAGGACTAGTGAAAGAGAGAAATGCCAGCTCTCAGTTTGATTTAAACTGAGCCAGTATACCACCCAGATGATAATTTCTACTGCTGAAGAGGTGGAAATTGACACTTGCTTCCAAGTTCTTGCTGTCTGCAAAGATGCTTGAAAGTTTTTTTTCTGATAGACGAAGGAATATCAAAAGATAAAAGATCTAGATTAACCCATGGAAATTTTGATTGTGGCCAGCATAAGCCATATTATGGCAAGTACTACATTTTACCTCTAAAGAACAAAGGCTGTAAGAAATGCATGCAAAGTAAATGTAACTGCTAAGAAGGGACAAAACGTTTGGAGTAACTCTGTTAGCTGGGAAAAAAACTAAAAGGTAGTAAGTATCTTATATGCTGCCCAAAAGCTGCCTCTGTTTCTTCCAGCTTCATAACACACCTGTAAGCCTTTAAGAGCAATTTGATTTACCAACCTGAGAATTTTGAGTATCTTGATGCTATCAGAGAAATGGTCTGTTGATCACTCAGAGTAGTCTAGTAGACTTTTGTTAGGAAATATATGCCATTTCAGCTCCACAGCACTGTCTGTGATTTCAGTTCCTTGAGAAATATTCTTCACTTAGGCCTCTAGAGATTTTCAGTCACGATAAACGTAGCACCAATGGGCTGTACACAGGCCTTCAGTGTCTGTGAAATGGATTCCAGAGGCCCTTTGTTTCCCATCTTTACTTGTATTATAACATAAATCTATCTTGCATTCCTGTTTTGTTATTTGTCATAAGACTGTATGCAAAAATTTTATAGACGGTGGTTTCATCATATTTCTGATATATGGTCAACTGCTGAGTCATCTTTGACTCCAGACATGGATGCAATATCAGTGTTCAATAATTCACAGTGATTTAAAGGTTACTAGAGCAATGTAATGTATTTAGTAAAGGTAGTTGAGCTATATAGTACAATAAATGAAAGTAGATTTAACTTAGTAATTCAAAAAATACTTGTTAAGAGAAAGGAGAATGATAGAATATCCCAAGCTGGAAAGGGTCCGTAGGGATTATTGAGTCCAACTCCTAGCTCCACATAGAGCCACTCAAAAATCAGACCATATGCCTAGGCAATTCTTGAACTATGGCAAGCAGAGAAAAGCTAGCAGAGAGTGTTCTTAAAGGCCAGCTTCTCTGTCAAGGGCATGACATACTTTCCAAGCATCCTAAAAACTTTAATGGGGAAGTTTAGAGGATAAAAGAAAGAGCAGAAAACATTTGGTTTTGGCTGCAGCCAGCTTTCTTTCGAATATACATTGAGAAAAATTGAGTGTGACTGATCCAGAGCAGAGCACGGAACTGAAAACATGAGCTAGTAGTCACACAAGATGTGTACATTTTCCTCAACAGCCAGCATGGGACAGCTTGCTCTCTTGTTTAGATGTTATCACCATATGGCATATCTTTTAGGTACGCATGGACGTACTCATTCTTGGAATCGGCTCTCTTACAAGATGCATTCCTGATTTAACCTATTAGTTAATGAGCTGTGAGCTATTTGGTATTAAACATGGCCTCTAGAGGACAGCGCTGTGTATTTGGGAACAGTGCTAATAATACAGTTAGAGTCACCATTTTCAATCTTGATGCTTCAGTCTTCATTTTCTTAGGTGACAATTCTATGATCTGTATAAAATAAGTTGTTTTCTTGAGGTTGTGAACTCTCATGATGGTTATATCCATCTTCTATCTAAATCACTACCTTAGTGCCACGTAAAGGTAATTTTTTTGGTCCCGAATCATTAAAGAAAGAAAGCCTAAACAAGTTACCAATCCTATTTTGTGTCCTTAATGATAAATTTGGTCTGATTTTTTTGTTAAAGCATACGCTCATGTTCAAGCCAGAATTTTCCTTTCAGGCTTTAGAATAAAGTTTGCTCTCAATACTGATTAATATACCAAAGGAAAAAAATAGACATTTTCTATTTCTTAAGGGGGCTGAATGTCACATGTGCCAGTCACATAATTATTTGTGCCTGCCACTGAATGAAATGACACTTCTGAGGATCAGCACAGATATTTTCAAATACAAGTTTACATGAAAATGAGAGGAGATCCTGGTACCGTAGGCCAATATCCACTGTCTGTTACACCAGTGGGAGCTAAACAGCTTCAGCAGAATCACACTGGAAATTCAAATGAAAAAAAATGAGATGGGCATCTAACCTTACAGACTGCAGGTGATGGAAGGATGAGGTGACAGAACAACCTTGATTCTTCAGCCTTCTTTCCTTCTTCATATCAGACAGATAGCTATGGGAAATATTTATTACTAGAAAATGCCTTCTAGAAAAATAACAGATGCTTAGTATTTGCTTTTCCCTGTGACAGTCTGGAAATTTATGCATAACTCATGAATTACGACTTAATGAACCCTTCATGTACATATAATCCTCAATATTAAGAACTTCTGTCAGGATCTGTTGCACATATCACATACTTCATCCGGAGGCAGCTAGAGGACAACCGGAAACGCTGCTAACATCGGCTGAGTGCCTTGGAAAATATGCTGTAAGACTGAGAAAGTCATGGAGCCTGCAGAGGCAGAGGTGGTGGTAGCTATTAACTGGCCCTTGGGACTGCTGGTTTATCAGCTAGATACAGCCAACACTGCAGAGCAGGAGAGGAGAAAAAGTTGTGTTTAAAAGGAGCTGTTTAAAATAGGAGTGCTTTCTTAGTTCTTCAGTCCAGGAGATCAAAATTAAAGGAAGGCTCGGGGGAAAAGAGAGAAAAAATTGAAACTCAGAGGATCAAAAGGATGCAGGGATAAAAGAAGAGCGGAAAAGTCAGAGGAGTTCCACAGAGGAGAGGAAATTAAACCAAATGTTTTAATGTGTAGATTTTGCTACTTTTGTATGGACCTGTAAATAGCTCTTTTTGCATATGAACAGAGGGAATGTGTTAAAAAAGTTTGTTTGGAAAGCTTGTGTTCTTTGTTGTGAACAAACTGAAAGACCAGAGGAAAAAAACAGCCCTAGTGAGAATGTAGCATACTACAGAGAAGAGGAAAAAGATTGCACCAATGCTTGCTAGGAGACCGATGAGGCTGAAGGAACTCTTACCCTTTCTGGGCAGAAAGGCTGAAGTGCAGAGTCTGGGTCGGCAGTGGGAAAATCCTTTCTTTGGATGTAGGATCTGCTGCTTTTCATTCACTTTTGAGAAGCAGTCAGCTGAAGCCGGTTCTATTATTGGAATTTTGAGTTGAAGTCCTACCCAAGTATAGGTTGTGAAGAAAGGGCAGGACGGACCTTACACACAACCACATTCATTTAGGATTGTATCGGAGTCTGTTCATACAGAGCAGTCAGCATTGTTTATAATTAAGCTAATGACATGAACACTCTTTTATTATGGTCAGAAGCCTAATTGCTTCTTATAAGATACGAGTTTTAGTATTGCACGTGTTAAACATGCCAGATATTCAGAAGAGTGGCTCACAGAAAGCTTTAAAATATTAGCTTGAGGTGTTTGGTCTTATTTTATTTTCCAGGCTTTGTTCCTTATTCTTAAATGCACGCTTTGACTTTAGCATGTCACAGCGCTACAGATGCATGACCCATTGAATGGTGTGGTTCAGTGTTAGTCCAATCAAAACATGTTAGTCACATGAATATTTGTGAAAGGCACGGGTGACAGCTTCACTATATGCATCCAGGATGAACTATCTCTTCAAATGAATGACATCAATGTAATCTCTCTGAATTCAGCAAACTATAAGTCATGTCAGCTATGTTCTACCAACTTTACAAGACTGTAGGACCCTAATCAATCTCACAGTCATATTTTTAATCCAAAATGTTTAACCTTGCCCATTTACAATGTCATGCCTTGAAACTCACATAGTAAACCAGACTCATTTCCTTTCCAAGAAATTGTCTTCAATAATTTCTCTACTTGCTGACTTACAAAGAATATGATTGTCAGGGAAGTGTAACTACTTCCTGCAAATGACTTTCTTCCATGAAATATCATTTAGAGTTTTATTTTAAATTGGCTGAAAACAAACAAAAAAAGGAAATATTAAAAGTTAGAAAAATGCATTATTCTATAGAGTATAAAAATATTTTTCCTGAACAATCACAATTAAGGAGAACAATTTAATCTTATACCCATAATAATTATATAGCTCATAGTCTTTACATGTTAAAGCCACCTTGTGTGATGGAAGCATAATCTTGTCGAAAAATTGCATATGGCATGTTGGCTTATTAAGTTCTCCATCATAATTAACTGATTAATTTTAAATCATGTAATTTTAAAAGAAGCAAGAAAAAGACTCAATAAAATACTCAAAATTCAAAATAGTAGATTTTACAGTATAAGTAATGATCAAACATAGAATCACACAAACATATTGCATCAATAAAGCTGCTAAGTATATTTTTGTATTAATTTCAAGGGCTGTGCTATTAAGGGATTACAGTATCGGTAATATTTTCCAAGACTAAAGAATGTTCCACAGTATGGTAGGTGCTGAAGGGAAGGCTAATGAGAAAAAGAGTGATTGTGACAAGCAATTATGTCACCTATGTGAATGGCTTAATTTTCTAAATTAGCCACTTTGATAATTATGACATCTCATTTGTCTTTTAATTCCACGAGCTGTGAAGTTTACCTTTGATTTTTTTCCAATCAGATAAGAGGCTTTGATAAGCCAAGGGTCTATTATGTGCCTGAAAAACTCACATTTCAGTCTGATTGTCTGCTCATCTGCTCGAACAAGAGCAAATAGCACTTTTCACAAGAGCTCTCCAAACAAGGCTGTCACTTCTTCTATTTGCACTAGCTATTAAAAAATATTTGCTAAGCACATTAATAATGTAAATAGGGCTGCAAGTAGGAACACTTAGTGAGCTTGAGAGTGAAGGCAAATAAACAGTTTTCAAGCACTTTTCAAACCACTCAAACAACAGGCCATTTGCATACAAGCAATTAGCATGTTAATTACAAATGGTTCTTATCCACTCATTAGAAGATTTCCAAGATTCACTGACAAATATAGGTCTTTCCTTAGTCATCTGGACTTGCAGGGGATAGCATGCATTTCATTAAATTAAAAGCAGGAAGTAGTATTTTAAAGAATAAAAAACAAATAGGGTTTTAAAGATTTAGCTTTGATCTTGGATAACTGCAGTAATTTCTGTAAGTTATGTGTTCAAGTATAAGACCAATGTCCAAAGTTGAGAATGATTTATACGTAAAATGAAAAATAATTATTTCAAGCAATTTTTGAATATTTGTTCTACTCATCTTCATTTTCCTTCATTGAGTAGGAATATGTTTTATTTTACAGAGACTAGATTAACAGTTATGAGGGAGAACACAGTGGTTGATGATTTATGAAGGAATCTGGCAAAATAAAACGTCATTTAACATTCAAACTTGCTTAATGCCATATCTTCCTCTCTGTTTGGATGCACTGGTTACTGCTCCACCTCAGGGGAAACAAGTGTGGACAGACTGTTCCTTTCAAAACAAAAATATACTGCATTGTCATTGTTTCTATGTCACGCTCTCATATTGTCATGAAATTAGCAGGAATCAATGAAAAGCATGCTTTACATTCTGTTAGCTACCACAACTGGGCAGAATACAGATCAATTACTTTGATCAGGATGTCAATATTTGTTGTATTGAAGGGCAAGTCATACCAGCTTTGTACTGGGCAAAAGCTATAGTATTCAGTTGAAACAGAGCAGTACATATGCCTCCTCATGTAAAGCACTTGTACAACTAGTAGTCAGACCTTTTCTGTTTACTTATTACACAGAAAGGGAGGTATTTTCTTGCTTTTTTCTTGACAAAAAACATTTTCCACTGTTATTCTAAAGGCTATGCGTTGTAGGAAAGATATTAGAAACTCTGTTGGCCAATGCTAAATGACTTGTGCACATAGGTTATTACTGCTGTACCAAATGGTCTTACAAATGGTACTGAAAACCTCTGATCTCCGATAAGTACCTAGGTGAGACACCGGTTAACCATAATGATTAAATCACAGCTTTGTGAAAGTAACAAATCCATTTGAAATGTCAAGTCATTTCTTTGCACTACATTCTTCTTCTAACAAGTTTGATAATGCTTTTGGAAGAGTATTTAAAACAAAAATCTATTTTGGTTTCGAAAATCTAGGCATAATTCATTGGACTTATGAAATTTACCCAATAGTGACTGAACTTGTAACTTCCAGAGTTCTACTTTAGTTTCTGATTGAGAACTCAGGTAACCACACCTCAGTGCACCCACGTTTCTGAGTGTTTTGTGAAAGTTTGCAAAAGAGGTATAGCTACCTAAGACAGCAAGCCACTGGAGCTTTTTCCATTCTCCTCTCCTACTTTTCGCACTTCTCATTGCCCTTCCCAGTCAGGATCTTCTGAAATCAATGAGCATCCTACTTTCTCTTGGATAGAGTGATGCCTTGAGGACTGAGGTCCATATCTCCTACGTAAAGTGTTTTGATAACTTTCATATTTATTTGTCTCTTTTTTTTTATTTGTTCGTTTTTTTGTTTTGTTGTTGTTGTTTCTTTCTTTCTTTCTTTGTTTCCCCATAGGTGTTCCTGAAGCTCTTTGTGTGGAAATTTTGTCACTGAAGTCATGGATCATAATTTCATTGCCAAAGTTTTCTTTCAACTGCCTACCTCAGGTTTCAGTACTGTCTGATTTGAATATCTGTTTTCAGTAATTTTGTTCAGTGCTAGAAGTTGCTAGAACATT
Organism: Bambusicola thoracicus; assembly: GCA_002909625.1. Classification (NCBI taxonomy): domain Eukaryota; kingdom Metazoa; phylum Chordata; class Aves; order Galliformes; family Phasianidae; genus Bambusicola; species Bambusicola thoracicus. The sequence continues at coordinate 22,833 of PPHD01000963.1, forward strand.
TATAAACTTTAATAAAAATGCACACTATTTATATGACACTTTCAGTCTTTTTGTTTCTTAAACTGTCTGAAGAGAAATGCAGCTGGAAATTTTTATAAAGCCTGAATTAACGCCTGCTTCTGAAAATCAAAGCAAATTTTTAGTATAAAAAGGTTCAGAGTTTGAATTTCTAATGGCAAATATTGAGTCATTCTCATTCTGTTCCTATTCTCATCCCATTTATCTTGAAACATTGAGTTTGTTCTGTAATATGTGATGTAATGGTAAAAAAAGTGGTACAGCCCAGTGTATCAGAGTAGTACTCGATGATTACAAAAGGTCCCATTCAACCCAAATGATTTTGTTATTAACATTCTCTTACTGAAAAACCTTGAAACAGAAGCATTGGTTTAAAACACCCGAAAGAGAGAACTTTTAATTGTTTTATGTAAACTCTACCATCTGCAACTGAATAATTAAAATACAGTAAATCCCTCTAAATACTAGAATGGTAAAATAGAAGCTAATTGATATGTTAATATTGTACCACAAATAAATTGTAATCAAAATCATATTTTAAGTTCCAGGGAACACTCTTTTCCTGTTCCAGGCCCAGGTAATTTATAGCCAAACATTAAATAAAGCCATCATATGGAAATTATCAGATCTAAATGGTACAGTAGAACAAACTTTGAATGCATTTGAATATGTTTTTCATGAAAACCACTGATAAAGCCAGGTCATTTAATAAGAAAAAGAAAAGTGGCTGTTGTCACCATACAGACATTTAAAACTTCATAAAATTGTGAAAAAAATATTGAAGTTACTGCAAAATAAAGCATAGATAGAAAAGAAAATCAGACATATTTGCATAGATTAAATGACCCTGGAATTCCATTATAAAATGCAGCAGAAATCCATTAATTTCCTCATCTGTTCAACTTCTTGTCTGTGCGTCTGAATCTTTTCTCTGGTTTCTCAAGTTTACTAAACCAGATCCCTTTTGTTAGCAAATTTTCACAGCTCTATATTTGGCCCTGGCTTTTATTTCTGACTCTCTATTCTCAAATTCATCCAGAATGTCAGACTTACTACTTCAACTTATCAACTTCTCCTTTCCAAATTTCTGTATGCTTTCCCTGCTGACAAAGATAAGATCTTCTTATTTTGTGTTGCTCACAGACATAGAATTTCTAATTTCACAGAATCACAGAATTGTAAGTATTGGAATGGACCTTTAAAGATCACTGAATCCAACTCCCTATGACAACACACCCTAGCAGGACCCACAGGTTGGCATCCAGGCAGGTCTCGAATATTTCCAGAGAAGGAGACTCCACAGATTCTCTGAGTAGCCTGTTCCAGTCCTCCATCGCTCTGACATCACAGAAGTTCTTTCTTGTTTTAATATGAAATTTTCTGAATTCTAGTTTCTGCCCTTTGCCCCTTGCTCTACTGCTGCACTCCAACAAAAATAATCTATTTCTGTCAACTTGACTCCTACACTTCAGATATTTATGAACTGTTATGCGATCCCCTCCCAGACTTCTCCAGGTTGGAGAGTCACAGGTCTCTCAGCCTTTCCTCCTACAGGAGATGCTCCAGGCTTCTAATAATCTTTGTAGCCCTCTGCTGGACTCTTTCTAGGAGATCCCTGTTTCCTCTGAACTGGGGAGACTGGAACTGGACACTGTATTCCAGATGTGGCCTCACCAGGGCAGAGTAGAGGGCGAGGATCACCTTCCTCAGTGTGCTGGCCACACACGTTTTAATGCACCCCAGGATTCCACTGACCTTCTTGGCCAATAACTGTTCCTTTTTCCATTGTTTCTTCCGAATTTCCTACTGTATTTCTACTGTCCCATCTTAGTTGCTGTTCAAGCTACTACTCAGATTATTCCCATTTTCACAGGTATGTTTTGAACCATGTTCACCCTGTGAATGTGACCCTAATTTTTGATGAGGTGTAAGATCCACAACAGCAGACTTTGTCAGAGTACAGTTCCAGTCAAAAACTACACTGATGATGATCACATTTCAACAAGTGGTTGGCATATTAATAACCAACTGACTAGAGTCAATACAGGTTACACTACATATAGTAAATATACAGTTCTGATTTCCAGCATTGATTTTTTGTTATGTGTGTGTAATTTTTGCTGTTGTTGTTTGTTTTTGTTTGTTTGCTTTGTGTTTTCCAAAGAGTTTAATGGAAGTTATGCAAGGATTTACAAAATAATCAAATCCACTAAAAGTGAATAACCTAGTAAAGTGACAACATGTAGTATAGAAAATGGATATTTTCTGATGTAAGTGAACAACCTGATTTCTTTACACTAGTGAAGCAGAGGTGTAGCATTCAATATTTGGGATCTATTTGCCCAAACACTTGAATTTTCAACAGCTGCATGTGCTCTCTCAACTTTTCTGTTTTGTTTTCTCACAGCTGTTCTACCTGAACCGTGAGGACCCCTAAACAACTATAGTGACATATTGGGTCTGATTGATGGCTGCAGGACCTAGATAGTAAATTCTCAAAACTCTTGCTGGCAGATACTTCTACTGCTGAAACAATTTGTTGATACTTCTTTTTTTTTCTTCCCCCGCAGTTCCCTTAGCTGAAGCTTTGCTAAATGCTGACCTGTCACCGTTTGGCTAAGCCCCATTCAAGATGCATGAGGATCTTGCTGGAATGGCTACAACATCATAAAAGTTCATTGTTTGTATTCTCATTCATGGAGAGTTTGTCAGCTCATAAGCACTCATATTCTTAGAAATCCTTCAAAATTGCCATCAATTGGATGCTTTAAATTTACTTTTACTACAGAGAAGATCCTTTCAGAAAATCTTTGTCATGCTGTTTATACATATTGTATATTTTACATAGAGTTATTTACTGAGCTGTGAGAGTTTTGAAAGACTGGCATTCTCTTTGTTTAACAAGTTCTTCAAAAGAAGAGCATATCGTAGGTCAATAAAAATGTCTCCAAGACAAAAATTTTCTTTTGTAAAATATTCTTTTCTGACTAGTCTTTTGAAACTCCTGTTCATATCTCAGTGTATAAATCCTGGTGTTTTTCAGGCCCCCTTTTCTCATACTTAGACTTACAGACAAATGAAGGCAAGTTTTCATCTACCTCAGCCCAATCATTTCAATCAAGTCATTTCGAGTAATGTTTCTCACAGATAACTCATCAAGCAAGCCTTGCTTAGTGAATTGCTGCTAATGAATGCCAATGAATAACAAAATTTTGGTTTATATTATTGATAATACTTCTTGTGAGAAATAAAAAATCTGAAAGAGGATTAGCATGCCTAAAACAGTCACAGAAAAATCTGCCCAGTTTGTGTATTGGTATGTGCAGTGGGGTTCAGTCTGGTAATCTTTTTCTTCCTCTTTGAGTAACCCCTCTAAAAGCTGCTTATAGCATCAGAAGAAATTGGTGTTCTTCAGTTCTTCTCCTAGATTTCTAGGTAGTGCTGCTGTGTTTCATTCAACATCAAACAAATGCTCCAAATACATGACAAGCATTTTGAAAGAGGCAATCAGGGATCTCTACATCTCTAATAGTACTGTATGGAAAATAATGACATAAAGAGAACGGTTTTAAAAAGAGCTGCTCACTGAGTAACCATAAGAGGTGAAGCATGAGAGTGCTAACAAGCAATAAAACAGAATTATGTTGAAATATTTGCATCTAAAGGCCCCATAAAAAGCCTACTGCAGTCAATTGGTTTTTCATCTTCTTTGCTGTTTCAACTGTTGAAAAACAACGGTCTCTAAAGAGACTAATCTTGGGCAAGTAGCCATTAGCCAAATATATACATCTTCAATAGATTTATTGCTATGAATCTTTTGAAATGAAAATCTAGATTTAAGCAACAAAAAATTTGCTTTGTAACTTTCTTTGGTAGGCTAACATCTTTCAACTTTTCAGAAGCAGCTTTTGTCAGATCAGCCTATTATACTAATGCCAGCTTTTCTTGTAACAAGAAGCTCAGCTCCTCTGTTCCTCTCTTATCCTCAAGAGATAAGTGAAATTGGACTTTTAAATCTAAACTCATCCCAAATGAAGTATTTCCTCACAGATACTTCAAAGCAGCATGCAATAGAGGAGGAAAATTCCCCATCTCTGGAGGTATTTGGGAAGAAAAAAGAATTCTGGCAGGTTTCAACAATTCTGACAGCAGTTCTGAGCTCCTCGGAGAAAGAACCAGTGAAAAGAATAGAGAATGCAGTGCAGGTAAAGCAGGCAAAGGGTGTTAACTACAGTAAATACAGTTTATCATACGGTTATAGAAATTTATTACAGGGATATCAAAATATATATTTGGTACAAATATCTATAAATGTATATCTAGAGGCATAAATATAAATCTCTCCATATAAACTCAGAGATTCTCTCACTCCCTGTTGTCACCACATTCCCTACCGAATCCACATCTAACAATAGCACTATTTCCTGTTACACTATTCAAGACCTGCTTACAGTGAATTTTCTACTGTTCCCTGTGATCTTTTATCTACCTGTGCTAATACATTCATCATTCTCTCTTTATACTGTCATCCCTGTTTTATTGTCACTCTCCCCAGCACATTGTTTGCATCCATTCCCAGGTGTTTTTATGCAGTGCCCTGTCACGGCAGGAAAAATATATGGTTTGTTATTCATTCTTTCTATAGCTTGTTGAGCTCTTCCATATTGCCTTTTTAGGCTCTCACATTTCAGACTCCTTCTGTTAATAAATTCTAACATTATAAACAGTCCTAATAATAAAAAAAAACCCTTTCATTTCTTGTCCCTTCCTGCAGCAAACAAACAAACAAACAAACAAACAATTTTCCTGCAGTAAAGATTGGAGTTCAGAAAGTAAAATTTTTGTCTTACAATTTGGATTTCTTGTTAGCAAAGGTGAGAGATGAAGCTAGGCTGTTAGAAAAGAGATGAACTAGTTAAGTTCTCTGGCCAGAACATAGCACACTCGATTTTGTGTATGGTATGTATCCTTACTACACTGGCTTCAGTTATGATCTCTACAGTGATTTTTACTGTCTTACAACACTGGAGAAAAATGTGTTTATAAGGATTTTCAACAGCTGAACGCTAGCAAAAAGAATTCTAAAATGTCAGATGAGGTCTTCTAGAACATCAGCTTTGGTGATAAGCTCTTCATCATTTCAGATACAGACCTAATGCTTAATTATTGAAAAATCCTCACAAGGTGGCTCCTCACAACTGCAATCTCTTCTGCAAAAGATAGATGTGGTTCAAGGGCACCTGTGAGACTTTTAAGAACAAAAAATGAATTTTTTTTTTAGAGAGAACTTGTTGGGTTGTTTGTAAGAAAGAAATAAAAAGAAAAACAGAAAGGAAAAAAAAAAGAAAGGAATGAAGAAAAGAATGATCTTAATTTCTTCAGAATATATATATTCATTTATTTAAATGCACTAGTTTAAACGAACTGTCATGTGTATACTGTGTAGCACTGATTCAGTTCAATATGAATTTTACCATTAAATGTAATAAAAACAAAACAGAGCTTCCATGATGTTAATTTTCGTACAGATTTTGAGATATTTCATTTCCTATCCATTCTTGTTCCTGAAACCCGAAGGTTCCTTTTCAGGACAAAAGCTGTAATAAAAACTCAATAATAACACAAACCCTCTAAAACTGTGTTTCTGCTTTTGTTTCTTGAAAGTTAATAATACTTTTCATACCTATTTCCTGTGAACTGGTTCACTGAAACAGTAGAGCAGTTTGATACACCTCAATCTTGAGAGCTACTGGTAACAGTGTTTAAAAAATGGCATCCTGGTCAATAATACACTAATTTCAAAAGATTGTTTTTAAATATTTTTTTAAAATCATGGTAGCATATGTTTGGTTTCTTTTTTCCACCCAAGAAAAAAGGTTACGAAAATAGACTTCTGTTGTGTGATATTTTCCTGAAAGTCTGGGGTCTGATTCAAAGGGAGATGAATAATAAGGCAGGTAATGCCAATACATTAACAATGCTGATGGGGTTGTCATGTACATTCTATAAAGTGTAAGCCAAAGAAAAATGCTGGCACACGCTGTGTTGAAATATCAGCTTAGTTAAAGGATTCACGATGAACCATTTGTCTTTTACCCTTACCTCACTAGTCCTGCCAGCAGCCCTCTGTCTGCCAAAATGAAGAAGGGACAGCTGCCAAAGGGATGGATTTCAAAGTATGATTTTTTGTTTGTTTCAGTTTTACTCTCTCCAATCTTTGAGATTTTTTTCTCCCCTAGAAAATGAAGCGTGTTGGATAATAAGATGAGTTAATCAGGAAAGCTGTTAGCTTTAAAAGCTCTGTTTGGACTGATTTTTCTGAGTCTTTACACAGAAATGGATAGAAGGTCCTCAGATTTCACTGGCTTCTAAAATGAAGGTCTTTGTATCAAAAGCAAAGTTAAGCCAAAGAACTCACAGTATATATAATACGTCCACAAGTTTTTCTCTGCCGAAACCCTTAAGGATTGCGTGGTCAAAAAAAGATGGGTCAGGATTGCTGTCTCTGTACGTATCTTTGCGTGGACTCTGCACATTTAGCTGGAGTATAACCCTACCTGCAGTTTGAAAATGCTTTCCTTCCGTGTGCTGTTGAAGGGAGTAAATTTCCTCCCCAAGGAGTGCAAATGAAACTTGCTGATTTGGCAGGTAATCGGAACTCCTGAGCCAACAGTGACCCAAATCCATGGATTTAATAGAGGGATAGGGTATTTTAGCCCAGCAGGGACGTGGTAGATGCAGCAGCGTAAGAGGATGCCAACTGTCTGAGTTCTCACTTATCCATGCAGAAAAGGTCTGACCTTTCTATCAATCTGATAGAATGACTTTCATTTCAGATAAAGGGGAAAATAAGGCAAAATAAAGCAAGCTGTCCCACACAATGCACACATATCATCTGGAAAATTTGCTACAGTTGTTGAAAATGGCTGCCAAGCTCTTTTCTGCATCTAAAAAGGATAATGGGACAGAAACAGTGGCTGGGGAAACAGTGCTTATACCACATGAGGATTAACAATACTAAAAGTGGTTTTTTAACATGGGACTAAATTTTCCAGAAACAAATACTGGATGAGTCTGGAATGAGGAAATTGTTGCTGTGTAGTTTGCAGTCTGGCGCTCAGACTGCACTGACGCACTGTGCCTTCTCTCCCGCTCTTGCACCCAGCACCAACTCAGCATGCTCCCCCACTTGGTGTACCTGTTGCCTGTCTTCTAGCTCTGAAGTAGGCATCGCTGATGTGAGAAAGCCAGAGGATAGCACCCTTCTGCCTTAGGACATCCACCTAGTGAGAGAGCAGTGAGGTCTCAAACTGAGACATATCTTTAATGTCTGGCAAAAATTTTGCATGAGGAAGGCCATAGGTCTCATTTTATGGCAAAATTAATTGTAAAAAGTGCTTTTCATTATTTAATTATCTAACTTTCAGTCTTTCTCTTACTTCTCTATCCTAGTGGTTTATTTCCTTCTCTTACTTTTCTGTCCTGGTGTTTTATGACCTTATTCTGTAGACGTTTACACTTGTCCTCCCTAGTAACTTTCTCAAATTTCAAATGTTCTAATTAATAAGCAGATCCACTACAACCCAAAGAAGAGCTGAGGTATAAAGTTAAGGACTCCAAGACAATTTTTTAAAAAATCAGGATGATTAGAGGAAAACCCCATCTCTCTTACATGAAATACTGAGAAATCTATATGATAGAGCAGCTGTAAGACAAAAATTCATAGCAAAGCTTTACATAACAAAAAGTAGTAATTATGTTTTTCATAGAAGCACTTGGTTTCTTACTAAGGCCAGCTGCAGAATAACACTTTATACTGGAATATTTGGAAGAAATGGAATATCAGAATACGATGGAGAACACTGCTGATGAATCTCAAAACCAAATTTGGTCCCCCTCCCATACAAGCTGGCTTACACAAGGGTCATATAGAAATGCAAATTCCTATGGAGAATAGTGATCTCAACGATAAAACATAAAAAAAATTAATTAGTTTTCATACTGCACTCTGGGGATGACATTTAGACTTAATCTTGCAAATAAACTTGTAATGCCTCACAGTTGTTGTCACCAAAGTTTGAGCGATGGCTCATAAAGGCATCCAGAATACCTTTACAAGGCATACAGTCCCCAAGCTATTTACTGCTGCCACTACAAGCCTTTTGTCTGTTCTGCCGTAAACAAAATGGAAGATCCAGAGTTGCCGGCTGTTCAACATATAATGGCAGGGTTGCTTTTTTTATAGTTCACCTACCATACCCATGTGCAATTGAATGTGTCTCCATATACTGCTCTTGCCAATTCTATCTCCAGCAATTATCCTGTTCTAGTACTCCATTGCAAAGTACCTGCCAATAATGAGAGATTTGCAGGTGGTTGCTACAAAGCACTGCTTCTTTCTCCTCTGTTTGCAGGCACCCTGTGGAGGCAGCTGAAGCGTGATGGCTCTGATGTTGTTCACATGGAAGGCATGACACAGGACAGTGCAACAGAACTGATGTCTCTCTCCAGCCTGGTCAAGAGGACAGTTGTGCTCTCTTTCCCCCACTATTCTCAACTGAAGGTGGATGCTGCCTTCAACAAAGGAATTTCAAGCTAATACTGATAAAAATGGGGATCTCTCTCTTTTCTTTTTCTTCCTCATTTTATACTTTTGCCTCTTTTCTGATTATCTAAATTAGCTATTCATTTTAAAAAAATCTGTTTAAATGCAAATTTTTGGTCCCAGGAGCTTTTTAACCATTAAAATGAGACCAGAATCCAGCAGTACAAAAGCTGTGTAGTAAACACTTGCTCACATAATTCAGATGGGAAGGGACCTTCTCTGGACATCTCTCATCCAAACTCTTGCTCAAGACAAACTCGTGTGCCAGACAACATTGTTTCATGGCTTTTTCCAGTCTGGTCCTGAAAATCTCCAGGGATGGAGGCAAATCTTCTCTGAGCATCATCTTCCATTGCAAGAGTGGTAAAAATATTTTTCTTTTCAAGCAGTTGTATGCCTCTTTTTCAATTTGTGTCCACTGTCTCTTGTCCTCCCATTGTCCATAACTGTGAGGAATATGTCCTTGTCTTCTCAGTAGCAAACTCATCAGCCTGGACTGCTGTCAGATCCTCTGAAGGCATGCATCCTCTGGGCTGAACAAGGCCAGCTCCCTCAGCTTCTCCTAACTGGCAAGTGCTGAAGCCCTGAGCATCTCTGCGGCTCTCTGCTGAACTCTCTTCAGGTAATAAATGGTTTTCTCACTCTGGGGGCCCAAAAACGGATGCTGTATTGTATATGCGTTCAAATAAGTGCCAGGTTAAGAGGAATAATAATGTACCATTTTTTCTCCTGTTAATGCAACCTGGCATGCTGTTGACCTTCCTTATTGCCAGAGGACACTCCTGGCACATGTTTTGCTCACTACCTACCAACACAAGAGAAGTTTTATGATGTATTTCTCTCTTTCTTCTGAAGTCTGTACCAACTCATGATACATGCTTTGCTGTTGCTGTTTGTTTGTTTTACTGTTTGTTTTGGTTTGGGTTTTGTTTTTCTGGCAGCAAGACATTAAAATAACATTACACAGAAAAAGGAAATTTATCAAATAATATTTTTTTTCTGTGAAATGGCAAGAATATCTGATGATAAGCTAAAGTATAAAGAACTTAACAGTGCTATATTGGTCTTGAGTAAGGCAGCCAACCTAATATCTTGCTTTAACATTTTATTCTGAATATTTGCATGATTGTGCTTATTCTTATCCTTTGTATTTCACCCAGGGAGGAAAGAGTTTAAACCGGTGACAGCAGGGTACTTTTTAATCAGTTCCTTTGAAAAATCACATTGGTCTGTACTGTTCCACACAGAAAACAGAAATAATATTAGCCATATTTCAGAGAGGACTAATTTGAGGATGGGAGGAGGCTGCTGCACACTGACAAGTTCCTGTGTTAGCTCTCCCTGACTTTCCATCTCCTGCACTTACTTTTCTTAAATACTGAGTACTATTGCTTCACAGGGCTCTTTATTCCTGCAGTGTCCAACCTAGTCTAAGCAGCCATGAAAACGGGTGCTTATCACCCTACCTCAAGAAAGTCTAAAGCAGCTTGAAGAATAAAAGCAAGTAAAACTGCCTCAGCCCAGCATTATTGGTCCCTGCCTGTCCCTGGGGCGAATGATCACTTCTCATCCATCAGACTTTGTGGTTAACTCTTTGCAGGTGCGACTTCTCAAGAGCTGTTTGTGCTGAAGTGGCCTCTTGTGGAGAGGTGTAATTCCTATCAGCTTCTTCCTCTTGTTTGGCCAGAGGCTGCTTTTGACCTTTACAGGCTTTGAAATTTGATTCATTTTGTATTACAAAATATCCATTCCTCTGGGCAGTGAATAAAAAGTCTTTGAAGTCACCACCTAGGGCTCCTGAAATGTTTTTCCAAAGGAAGTAGAAGTGCCTGCTAACTGCCATTTTGATGTCTTTGCCTACTTTCCAGGGAGGCACCAGCCAGCACAACTGCTCTGCCCTGTTTGGGTGGAGGAAGACAAGCCGAGAAGACCCTGCTGCTGACCTTGTCTTCTCCTCTTGTCAGTGGTTAGCAAGGGTTGTTCATACTAACACGATCAGAATTTGAGGAGGGAGATGTGGCAAGGTAGAATCAAGACAGGAATAGGGCAGTGATGTTACCACAGAGACAACACCTAAGCATGACTATCTTTGCACCCTCAAATGCAAGAGCAATTACTATGAAAACTGCTTGTAACCACAGTGTGATGAAAGCTGGGAAGCAGGAACAACAGTACCTTGCTTCTTAGGAAAAGTGGTTCACTTATTCCTTGTCCTCACAGCCAACTTTTAATTAATCTGCTTGATGCATACATCACTTTTCCACTGCAACAGAATCCCCAGCTCTTCCCAAGCAGCTGTTTCTGCTTTCCTTGGACAAGAAAGCATATTATGTCCAGAATTTTTACCTCCTTTGTAGCACTGGAAAAAATCTCAATAACAGTCTCAACAATATTAGCTGACTTTCAAGGCTGACATTTGCATAGGTTCAAATCAGAGTATGTTAGCTACTGCTGCAGTGACATCGTAATGAAGACACAAGGAGGCAAAGATTTTATCCTACTGAGGCCAAATGAAGATTTTGCCATCATGTATAAAACTACACTTTACAACGTCAGTTGAGTCACAGAATCATATAATCACAGAATTGCTAAGGTTGGAAAAGACCAACACAATTATTTAGTCCAACTGTCAACCCATAACCTCCATACTCACTAATCATGTCCCTCAAGGGTTCATCTCCATGATTCTTGAACACCTTCAAGGACAGTGACTCCACCCCCTCACTGGGCAGCTTGTTCCATTGTATCACCACTCTTTCCATGAATAATTTTTCCCTAACATCCAAGCTGAAACTTCTCTGGTGCAATTTCAGGCCATTACCTCTTGCCCTATTGCTAATTCCGTGGGAAAAGAGGCCAACTCCTACCCCTCTACAACCTCCTTCCAGGTAGTTGTAGAGAGCAATAATGTCTCCCCCGAGTCCCCTTTTCTCCAGCTTAGACAATCCCTGTTCCTTCAGCCACTCCCTGTTAGACTTGTGCTCTAGACCTTTCACCAGCTTTGCTGTCCTTCTCTTGGCACATTCCAAGACCTCAATGCCTTTCTTGTAGTGAGGGGCCCAACACTGAACACAGTACTCAAGGTACAGCCTCCCCAGTGCTGAGTACAGGCAGATGATCACCTCTGTAGTTCTGCCGACTACACTGATTCTGATAGAAGTCAGGATGCTGTTGGCCTTCTTGGCTGCCTGGACACACTGCTGGCTCATGTTGAGCCATTTGTCACCTAACACCCCCAGACCCTTTGTACAGCTTTCCAGCCACTCTGCCCCAAGTCTGTGGCATTGCATGGGTTCGTTGTGACCAAAGTGCAATACTTGGCACTTGGTCTTGGTGAAGCTCATACAATTGGCCTCATCCCATCAGTCCAACCTGTCCAGCACCCTCTGAAGGACCTTCCTACCCTCAGGCAGATCAACACTTTCTTCCAGCTTGGTGTCATCTGCAAACTTACTGAAAGTTGTTGGTTTTAAAATCTCCTTTTCATTACTATTCCATTTTATTTTTAGATTATATGCTGTAGAAAACTGTGTGTTGGTCAAGGCTTATTAACAAAGGTAAGTATCATATGTAGCACTGGAATTGTAGAAGTTATTATTAGCAGAGCAACAGAATAATTTGATTACACTACAGTTATTACACTACACTATTAAAAAAAGTAAAAGTAAAAAGTATGAAAAGGCGAACCTTTTTCAGAGTGAGCTCATTATGAGCTGCATATCTTCATACAAATCAAGTGATTCATTTTCCTTTTTATCATTTGTTTAATTATTATCATTTTTTAGCCTAAACATCACAGCAAACATTTGAAACAATTTGATTTCTTTGCAAACTAAAAGCATTCGACGTAGCCCAAGCCATTTCTTAATCACAGAGATAAAATATATTTCTAAATCCATAGACTGGCTGAGTGGGAAGTTACTTGATGGAACTCAAGGACAGCAGAATAAACTCAACTTTTTTTACTAACACAGTACATTGCTTTTAGTTCCTCTCCTGAAGCATAACAGGAGACCCTAGAAGTCAGTGCAGAGCATCCTGAAACAGGAGAGCTCAGCTCTGTGAAAAGCCTTCTCTATCAGCCTGGCTTGCCACCTCAGAAAATCTGGTGTGCTTCTACATGGTCCACTGGTCTTCATTTTCACTTAGATAATGTGGAAAAGTTCAGGACAGTAGACACATGGGTGCAATTCAGCTACCTTAAGCTGAGAATCTCCAAAGCAGGAGCCTATGGCTGAACTAAACATGCTAAATTACTTCTAAAGCCATCAAAAGCAATGTACATCTCCAAAAGATGATTCATCTAGCCTATCTTAGGATGTGTTGACTCACCATGTATTGACATGTAGAGTCTCTTCATATATTCTTATAAACTGAAGTCAGAATGACTAATTTAGACTAACACATCTGTCTTATAAATGATTAAAAATCAGGTAAAACAAACTCTTCTAAGATAGAGACTCTCATAAATCTGCTGATGCTGTTTTATTGTATCTGCAAAGTTTAGAAGTAGAAACTAATTCTTTTTCTGATAGTTTTTCTACAGGGACAGCCACATTGTGATTTAGAAGTAGGGAAAAGCTAGGGTTTCCTTAGAAAGACTTCTGTGATAAAAAATGCATGTTAGATACTGCATAGATTAGAAGATCCCTACCTTAGAATGAATTTCACTAAAATAAATTTTACAGTACCTAGCAATGATACGTACAAATGTTGTTTGTTTTAATTATCTATTTTAGTTTATGATCAGTACTATTTACAGGAACTCACTCTTTCACCCAAGACTGTCTATATCGATACTTGGAAAAATCTTTATGGTCTTCTAGATTCAGAACGAAATTGTAAGATCCATCAAATGAGAAGTGGAAAACTGACAATTCTAGATCTAGTGCAAGAATTAGCTCTACATCTTCACCGGTGGCAGTACGTCAAGCTAAAGGACAGGAAAGAAGTATATATGCAACTAGCCTGGAAAAGTATATGTTTCTGTTTTTGTAGTCACATCTTTTCAGTGGGAGTGAAGAAAAGAATGAAAGAAGGGGAAAAATGTACAGGTAGAAGAATACATGTGAGTGAGAAAAGAAACGTCTTCAAAGAAAAACTACAGAAAAAAGAAGTCTAAATATGCATTACTTTAAATGAATATACATGTTAATTTAAAGGTGGGAATGGAAGGGGGCATTTCAGCTGTACTAGCAATAAGTACCCCTGACCCTTCAACACCACTGCTGGCAAAGACTTGGTTCTGGTATATGCATAGGTTATTGAGGATATGCTAATGCTACTCCCTGTGACAGTAGTGGGTGCCACAGCTCCTGGGAAACCATCCTGTCCCTGTAGCTACAGCATGACAGCACCTTTCTGGAAACTCACCATTGTATCCAGGTAAAGAGGCACCTTTTATAGTCACATAAGCCACAGTAACACCAACAAGCTCCTGGAACTTATAAAGGCGTCACAGCCACCACAGAGACCAACTGCTGGAAGCTGCTTTTATGGGTGAAAACAGAGCCCTAAATTAACAGTCTCAGTCTACAGAGAAGTAGTGTGTTGGGCAGTGGATGATGGATGCTGCATTAAATTTCTGGGAAACATGGGTGCTTATAGAGAAATTGTTGAGAAAAAGGCACCGCACAATAACATACTATAACCAGAAATGTTGTTGCTACTCCTTTCAAAAGTCTCCTAAGGCCTTCTCTGGCAGTAAACATACAGGAAAAAAAACAGGTTGAGTATAAAAAATTTACCGTTCTTGGTTGATTTACAGCAGAACAACACTGATGGTTTATCGCATATACTGAAGACTGTGCTAATGTTTACCAAAAAGATTGCTGCTGCTCTACCTGTATCCAGCCCTGGTTTAAGGCAGGATGTAACAGGTCCATGAAACAAAGAGGTAGGGGAAAGAATAAGGCAGCAGTAAAAGACAATGTGTACAGTCTGTGAGATGGCAGGACAAGACGCATAGGTAGAAAGCTAAAGCAGTAAAACTTGTTCTACAGACAGCTCTGCGGAAAAGTGCTGAGAACAAGGCATGGCTTGTGTAATGCAATGGTCTGCGGGGAGAAATGGAATATCCATGTGCACACATAGTTTGTGTGCACTTACACACATTCATGGGCACCAGAAAGAGCTCCTTCAAATGCCAAAGGCTCCTTCTCCATTTGTTATCCTTGAGGAAACCTTACTGAATGTAGCACCTTTATTAGCATGGTGCCTGCTGGCACTATTGCAGTCAGAGAGGAGTCAGTCATCAGGCATCACTTGTGAGATACCTTCCTGAGAAAGATTTTTCCACTTTGGATAATAAAAACATGCCGCTGTGCTGATCAAAGCAATAGCAACTCTCTAGATAGTTAATGATATTGAATTTGTAGCTAAAAAAAAAAACATAAGACCTTATTTTCACTCTAAAGTTAAAAGAAGGATGAGAAGTCTGTTTGTTCCTGACCTGTTGCTCTCAGTTTTGTGCTCAGCAGAATGGATGGACACTAAAAGGCTGCCATAGAAAGGCAAAACTTTTCTGCAAAAAGTTCTGTGTCACACTTAAAGCTGATGTAAGTCTCAGGAACTTCCAGGCATAAAGAGAAAAACTGGAACTCTAAATCCACACAAGCCAAGTTAAGAGGGTAATGGAAACAAATTAGAGACAAAATATGTAATTTCTCCTTGAATGCATTTCTAAAATACAGGTCCTATTAAAGATCTATATACATTATTAATATAAAGATCTGTACTAAGAGAATATGGCTTGAAAATTTGTGGAAAAAACAGTTGAATTGTTCATGCATAGCACAATACTTACAGATTTTCCTATTAAAAAAAAAAAAACAACAACATAAATTGGTAACTCCTCTCAAATATCATTTTTTTCACATCCTCTGATTTCAAAGTTTCACATATATAGTAGATCTGAGATTTGTAAATCACCTCTTTCTCCCTAGCAAAATAAAGCAGCAGTCTCAAATCCTTATCTTCTGCATTTTGAGCTATTTGGAATTGTAGTTTAAACAGATTTTTTTCAATAGGTAGACTTTATTATGTAGTGAAAAGAATATTGAAAGCAGATCTTAAAGAAATTTGAGGAGGAAAAGTAGTATGTATTCTAATCTTTGAAGTATCCTTAAGTAACTGAAACATATGAAATGGCACACTTGTTTCTCCAACTACAATTTAAGAAATTAAATATCTGTCTTTTATTTCACAGTTCTTGGGTATATTCCAAAAGCCATCCAGAATTCCCCATTAGCTAAATGATTATATGTATCAGGATATTTACTCCTTTGTTACTAGAACTTATCCCTTGCATTTTCATAAGCACAAAGCAGAAACAACAGGTTGTGAGTGCTCATCACCTGCAGCAGTGACAGCTAAAATGAGCACAGATTTCACAAAGGGATTCTAAGTTCACATATTCTTGCATTGTGATCTCACACTGAGAAAGGAGAAAATGTACTCATTGTAGCTGTCACTACTTTTCAGCCTCTTCATGTTGCCTTTTTAATTTATCATTTACAGTGGTATTGGCCTAATAACAGCACCACTTTTCCTTTTGGCAATTTTATAATGCTTTTACAGAATTATTACTAGTTACCCTTGTTCTGCACCAGGAATTGTATTTATTATAAAATAAGAAAATGTCAGGTTAAGCCCAAATGAATATCAGAAATCGAAGAGTATTAGTTATTTCATGCCAAATTACATGTCTGGATGTGATGAAAATGTATCACTTGTACCAGAAATAGACACATTCTCCCCGACTTCAATGAATTTAACCAAAACAGATAAAATTTTTTCCCCAGAGACATGGCTGTATTATCATACCCTTCTCTCAGATAGCTCTATCATAACATCACATACTCTTTCAAAACATCAGTGCAGAAAGGGTTTATACCTGCCTTCCTCTGGCTGCCTTAAATCATCACAACAGTGCTGGTGTGGGACTTTTAAGAAATCATTGTTTTTAACCACAGGCCATTTGCAGTAGTGAATCACTCGAGGAGGAGAGGTCTGACAGGGTTTTTGAAGTAACCTTCGGAGATGAACTTGGAAGCCAGTTACTTCCGTTTGAGATGCTGACCCACTGTAAAAAAAACCAAGGTTTTCAACGGACACATCTGTTGTTTCAAAGCATTTTCCTTGTGAGGTGTTTGTATATTATCCCCACTACTACATCTAGGCCATGAAGTATAGCTCAATGAATAACTAACAGATGATTACATTTATGAGTAAAGACTACTCACAGCAGACAGCTACTTCCTACAGGTGACAAGCAATCTTCAGCTAGGGCTTCACCTGACTAGTCATTTTGGGACATGATCACAAGGGCTGGAGACTGATGAAATTGTCCTGTCCAACATCAAACACAAAGTGGTTGTAAATCAGCTGGGGCCATGGCAGGAGGAGAACAACTCATCCTTTATGCGGCCCTGGCAGCTCTTTCACCTAGTAGCTACATTAAGAATCTTAACAATGTCATTAAGTGACTCCAGGAAGAACCAGGTAAATTTTTATTATTGACATTCTTATGAATTTAGCATTCGTTCAAAGGAAAACAAAAATCCTATGAAACACAAAGCTGTGTTATTGTAAAGCAGTAAAACGTTTTATTAGGGGGGATGCTAGGATAACACTCACAAGAAATGTACATAAAATATGCCCCTTGTAACTCTCTGTTTGACCTTGTAGAGCCACGTAGGTGCTTAGCTGACATATCATTATAATATCCCAATGGGTTTCTCCATTAAAACAAAATTATAAAATTCTGACCTCTACAGTATAACGTTATCTTCCAACAGAACAAATAAGTGTATTTAAAAAAATAAATATTCAATTTTAAATGTAAATTAATAACGGCTGCCTACTGCTGCTGATTTGACATAGGCGTGATGTGAAGAAACTCATTTTAGGGAAGAATTGGGACATTACCTTTGAAAGGTTCAGATTAATAAATACGTATGTAGTTGTCCATGTGCATAGGAGCTTATTTCTATATCTCGTATTGTGACTATTAAGGAGATGGTATGTAAATTTGCCTCCAAACATTGGGATTATAAGAAAAATATTTCCATGTACAACTATATAGAAAAAAATACGTTGCATATGTAAAATAGCTGACAAAATCTCATTAGAGGAATTCATTCTGTGAGGAAAAAAGCAACAACGGCAGACTATTCAAGGGAAACAGATTCAGTAAAGACCTCTGTTTTGATCTTTAAAAGCACATACCTGATACAAATGAATATTTGTGTGTGGAAGGAAAATGCACATTGTGGTCAGCAGCTTGGATTGGGAATGAGAATGGAAGTTTGAATATTTGTGTAGTTTTTAATTCCAGTAGCTAATCCCCAGCTCTCTCATTCTTTTCCTCCTAATCCAAGATTTGGATTAAAAGCAATCTTTCATCTCTCTTAGATTCTCTTACTGAGCATTGCAAAATGCAGTGACTGGATCATTTGTGGTGCAATACTAGATATTCAACAGAAGTTGCCCAAATCGCTAAGAATGTGACTGTAGATTCAGATTAGTAATGTAGACCTGTTTGGAGGATGTGGGGAGAATCTGACTTCTTAAGGACTTTCATTTGGATAGCTTTCTTTCTTTTTTTTTTTTTGTTTTTTTTTTTTTTTTTTTTTTTGCAGCACGCCATTTGACTGGTATCATTATTAATAAGTTGCTGTGTGCAGAAAATGACTGCTTTGCGTAGTATTCTGCAGACTGTGATACGTGCACAGGGCCCTCAAAGCTAGCATTTTGCAAAAAGCTCCATTTCATAACACGTTTCCCAAAGCTTTTTCTTTTTAATGTCCACTCACTTCAATTCTCATAATGGAAAAGTCATTCTTCTCTGTTCCCAGAAAAAAATCTCCTTTTCCCCAAGGAATCCTCAAAATTCTTTAACAGATAAAGATGCCAATGAGGGAAAAAAAGGTCCCATTCAAAGGAAGACACAAGAGGAAGAAATGAACGTCTGGAACAATAATCCTCCAGTAGGCCAAAGAAATATGTTTTCCAAGTGCCTTCCTTGAAGGCTATTTTTGCACTCTCTCGGCAGTGTTCCTTCAGAGCTTACACTTTAATTGCCCTGCACTTTGTTCACAGAAGGTATGGGCTGGCTTTCTGCCAATGTTGGCTAAGATTCTCCTTGTCACTACAGTGTCTAACAGCATGTACAGAACAATATCCCAATTAGATCCGTAAGTGCTGGGAACATGATACGCTGCCCTGAGTTTCTCTGGGACTTGTAGATAGGAAGTTTTGAAAAATAGATGGACTGCAAATTTTCACTCTGGTCTCTTACACTGTAATGGGATAAGATTTGATAAAACAGTTTTTGAATATTGTAAATTGTAGTAAACATTCCTAGTGTGGATAAGAGGGTGCTGGTTTTATTACCGTCCCCATGTAGACACCCACCACTTTATCATCTTATTATATCTAATCATGATTTTATCTTTCAAAATCATAAGCAAAAATTATAATGTCATCAAACTTTTCCTGAAGATTTTTTGTCACACTTTTCCTGAATAAGAATATATTTGTCCCCTCACAATATAGGCCCCATCCGCAAGCCTTCTGGCTACTTAAAGGGAGAAATGATTAAAGATCTGCTCCGTGAAATTATTGTTTAAGCCCATTCTCTATAGTAAAAGTGAGCTCTGCACTTCAGTAAAAGAGGAGCAGAGAGCACTGAATATTGTGAGGAATTTGACCTGGTGAGTTTTCTTCTGTCCTCCTCAAAAAAAAAAGAAAGAAAGAAAGAAAGAATGAAAGAAAGAAAAGCAGCAGTGAAAAATGACTATACATTCAGCCTCCCAGTCATTTCCAGTCTAAGCATTTTGTCTGCTCAAACATTTCATTTCCAATGAAAGTGGAAAATAGCTTCAGCTAGTCACTTTTTGTTGCTAAAACTCATGTTTCCAACTTTGCCTTGCCTTTAAGGCTGCACTGATATAAATACTTCTGTAAGCCTATTTGAAAAAAAAAAAAACCAAAGAGAATACTCCTCATCCTTCCTAGATTATTGGCAACTTGACACCTTTAAAAGAAGGACAGGTCAGCTGCCGTGGGCAAGACAGAGGAGAGTACATCCAAGATCCTGTTTGATTATGTCCGTTTCTTTGTAATGCTAGGTAGAGAAGAGTACAGTGAAGAGTGAAGGAGATAACTTAGATAAGCAGGCTCTGTACTACCCTTTTGTGGACTGAGGACAACAGATTGGAGCTAGGAACTTGTAAGAGCCCTGGATGATAATGCTGATCATGTAACTCTTGCTCATGGTTTTTTAGGTATTAATAGAAAGGGTAATTTAATTGCTACATCTACATTTTCCCAAGATAATTTAGTGAGTAGCAAAAGGCATTCTTTAATGTGGGATTAAATAGATGCACAGTAGGGCTGGAGCCCCACAGACTCCTTGCACTTCCTCCTCATTGCTCCAGTTCCCATATCTTTCCCTACAGAAAATCCATATGAAGTGCCAGGTGTCTGAAGTATGTTCCTAACTTATCTTTAAATCTCTACTCTGAAGTTCCTCTGCTACACTTACACCTTTATTTACAAGCAGAAATCTCATAGGTATGGTAAGATAACGCCCCACTAACACCCCAAGAGGACTGTGGGGATGTGGACAACAAAACTGTTCAGTTGTGAAGCAAACTGAGCCAAGCAGATACAATATGGTCTCAGTGAGAGTGTATGCAAGGGATTATTCCTTCAAATGAATTTCTGTGGCTGAGAAACAGAAGCAGACAAGGAATGTCTTTGTCTGCTGCTTACCGATCTGATTGTATCTAACTCCAAAACACTTTTCTTATGTAATATACATGCAGATATACACACTTCTGCAGGTTCACAGATACACAGACCTCTGCAGGTCTGTCCAAATTATTTACAAACAGAGTGCAAGTTAGTCTTATAAACTTAGCATGGAAGGAGAGCCCAAGAGTTTTACTCCAACTACACA
This sequence comes from Bambusicola thoracicus, assembly GCA_002909625.1. Lineage (NCBI taxonomy): Eukaryota > Metazoa > Chordata > Aves > Galliformes > Phasianidae > Bambusicola > Bambusicola thoracicus. The sequence continues at coordinate 43,421 of PPHD01000963.1, forward strand.
CCAACTAGCTTACTTTACCCCAGTGTTTGTTTACAAAGATGGAGGTAAAAGGGAAGGTCTCCAGCCTCTTGTCCCTGTTCCACAGAACGAGAGTGAAAATATTTGTCCAGTGAGAAGTATTGCTTCTCTTCTTCATCCACTGCATGAACTCCAGAGACAACAGCAAAGTAGTTAAGACACTCACTGTGCCAGTGTAAGGAACCTCTTTGTTTAAGTTTCTTGCTCATTTCTTTCCTGTATACTGTCCAGCCATGTCCTAAGCAGAACAACCAAAAGAATCTTGTCATTTCTACGAAATGCCTATGAAAGTATTCAGTTTGATGACAAGATGTGAACCCTATTTGGGTGGACACCATCAAACCTTTATCCATTCAGGTTATCCCTACCCCACCCCCGCTTCCATTTGTGCTGATGTTTTTGCAAGACCCTGGAGAATTGGCTTCTCATAATTTGCTTTTGCAATTCCCATGATTCCTATAATTCTCAAGTACCTTTAATCACTTTGCAGTCACATCCTCCCCATTTGAAATAATCCCAGTGCTGCTGCATCCAACTTGCAGCCAGTGGAACAAGATTTGCCTCAAGGAAACATTTGATTGTAGCAACTCTGAGAATGAGACACTTAAAACCAGCAAGAATATTAAAATGAAAGGTTATGTGGTATATATCTTAAGTTTTCATAATAGGTAAAAGTGCATGATATCATAGAAAATTCACCCACATTAATCTGTGGTTGAGCTCTAGATAATAACTGGGTATGTACAACCTGTCTATGTGGGCCTCCTAATCTTTAAGGAGATTCAATTGGTTATAATTAAAGGTTTCAACCAAAATACTAAAAAGAAAGATACAAACTGTCTTCCCCCAAAAAGAAGCTAGACTGCAGCAGTGTAAACTACTGCCTATTTTACTGCTTATTTTCATTCGGCAATGAAGAAATATGTAAGAATTTAAAAACTTGTAATTTGCCTCGTGGCTTTTTTCTCCTTGTTTACAAGCATAAGTTTGTGTTCTTATACAATATGTACTATGTTATCATTTCATTATTCAAATAGGTGCTCTGGATGTTTAGAATGTGCTGCTTTGCACAGAGATTAATCTATTTAGCTGAGTTTACTGTAAAGTTGAAATGTGGTTTAATATGGTGAGCCATTCATTTGATGTGGCAGCCAGAAATTACTGTTCATGTGTGTAGCTGTTATGGCTCCATGAAATAAGATCAGGTAGTAGAAAATTAAGTGATATGAATTAAAATTGTAATAATGATCTTAGACCTGAAAAAAAAAAAAAAAAAGAAAAATGATTTTATTTTATTTTTTTTAAGTTTTCTGAAGCATTAATAAGATTAAAATACATATAGATGAAGTGATCACAATTTAAACCACCTCTTATGGCTAGTAGCATAGAGAAATTCCATTCACAGAATCTATGACATTAAAAATGTAAAAGAACTACATTAAAACATAAGTTTAAAAAGAAAGAGGAAAAACTATTTCATGTCTTATAATTTTACTTCTATGCTACTTAATCCTGGCAAGGAAAACACCATAGAGAAGGGAAGATTTCCCTAAGAAACCCTCGTTGGAATCCTGTGGTAAATGTCTCATATTTTAACAGATAATGAGATAGCAACCAAAGACATTTTTTTCTTTCTTTCTTTTGTTTATTTATTTTGTAATAAATCTGAATAGAGTTGAAGGCAAAAGTGAAATCAAGAGAAATAAAAATTCCTATGGTGCCTGCACACTCGTGGCACTTTTTCCTTCTTTTACTGTATCACTTTTTCCTGCTTTGGATGAATTTCCTTCTTTGGTGCAAAGGATTTATACAAGTAACACAGAAAATGATCTAAAACTACAGTATTTCATGGAGAGTTTGAAAGATTAAAAAATGATTAAAAGTTTAATCCTGAAAGATTAAAAATCTGCACATGTGCTGTTAACCATTAAAATCAAATCTGTACGTGTGATTGTTACTGATCACATGGAACAAACAACACAGTGCAATTTTCACACATACAAGATTTGCATAGGTTCCGTGCAAAATATCTTTACAGCTTATGGCTTTTTGAACAGCTTGGCCTCTCCGGTAAGTTTTTCTACTATTACAGTAAAAGCCAAGATCTTTTCAAATAGATGCTGAAGACATTAAACCCTGGCCCAAATGAAGTCAACAATACATTTTCTCTACATGCAACAGAAGAAAAGTTTTCTTCTGACTGGCTTTTACATTTACTTCCTGCTATCAATCTGGATTGCTCATTTTCAAGCCTTTCTCTTTTTTTCCCTCCCTGTGAATTGAATAAATACTCAGTGTTATCCTAGTGAGTTATATATTATAACAACATCATGAATTTTCTTCTGACAGAATCGTTGAAAAGCAGCTGTAATTGTTACTAGTTATTCGACAGATTTCTTCAGTAACTAAAACCTTAACGATGAAAAAAATAGAAAAGTAAAAACTTATTAAAATCAGTATATATATATATATAATGTTGAATATCTCAGCACCACAACGAGACTGACAGCATACAGATGTGTCTGACAATGAGGCCTGTTTTCCACAGGGTCAATATCTCATTCACTGTAGTACAGAGCGAACAATCCAACACTGGGAAGGAAGGATTCTATACTGGTACCTGACTTGCAGGAAGATCTTCACTACAGTGATATAACAGTACTTTTCTCTGTTGATGAGTAACTGAACCATAAGTCTGCACACATGAATGGCCATTATTTCTCTGTTTAACCTCTTTTCAAGGAATGTAGACCCTACCAGCATTTCCACCTACTTTTTATCTAGCCCAGGGAGAGAAAGATGCTCATGGCACACATCCAAAAGGTAAACAGATAAAAGCAAATCTCTGTGATAGAATTTTGAATTAATAAAGTGGAAATAACCAAGGCTTTCCAAAAACAGCACAATTAATTAGTGTCTGCCCCTGTGGTAAGGGAGCATATGAACAGGAGGGGGAATGGCTGTTTACAAGGATGCACAGTGATAGGACAAGGGGGAATGGTTTTAAACTAAGACAGGGAGGTTTAGTTTTGATACGAGGAGGAATTTTTTCACCCAGAGGGTGGTGACACACTGGAACAGGTTGCCCAAGGATGTTGTGGATGCCCTGTCCCTGAATGCATTCAAAGCCAGGCTGGATGTGGCTCTGAGCAATCTGGTCTAGTGGCTGGTGACTCTGCCCGTGGCAGGGGGTTGAAAGTAGATGATCATTGTTGTCCTTTTCAACCCAGGCCATACTATGTTTCTATGATTTGTACAAAAGAAGAAATTCAAAGGTTAAAAAGCCCTCCTGATGTTGATTAGCATTAAAGTTTTAGCTGTTGCACTATAAAATTTTCTCCCACGCTCTCTAAAAAGCTGCATCTTGCCTCTCCTCTTTGTTCCCAGAAGCCCATCTCCAAGCATCATCCTATCTCAGATGAGGGCTCTGTTACCTCCCTGAATTACAAACTAGATGCATGGAACATGGGTGGATCATTCTGCAAGGACACCAGAGCTTTTCGGATAGTAACATTCATTGAAGTTGCAGTGCTCCTCTCCACGTTGGTTAATCTCAGTCGAGCCAAATACACAACATTGCAGCCCTCCTTATCCCTTCCCCTCACTAACCCTTACTTGCAGGCAAACAAAACTTTATTTCACTTAAAAATATAGGAGAATTTCTGAAGAACTTTAATTGATGTAAATGCAGCTCAGCTGGAGTTCACCCACTTCTATGTGGGCAACACAGAATTTCACCTCCTTCTTTGCATATACTGGCCAACTGGGTTTAATAATTCTTTCATTTAACTCCATGGCACTGGGTTTACAGTCATCTTTCCCAATTTCCATAATGAGAACTTTAAAACAATTTTTTAGTTTGTAGAAAATGGAAGACAGAGAAAAGAAAGAAGGAGAGCAGGGACGGGAAGAGAGAAAGAGTAGTGTTAGTCTTTGCACCTGTGGTCTTTAAGTTATTTCTGTTTTCATGGTTTCTGAAAGCTTACATTCTGTGAAGTTTTCATTTTATTTTAGATAACAGTCCCCAGAATGGCAAAACCAGTGAGTAAGGGAAAAAAAAGTCATTTGTGTACAGTAATAAATGGATTTCTGCCAATGACAGGTCATGATACAGAAAAAAAAAATCTGTGATGACCCTCTTTGCTCTCATTTATCTCTTCCTGGTGTCCACTGATAGATTTCTGCTGTATGATTTATTGCAGAAAAACACCACCTAGAAATGGGCTTTTGATAAAATTGTTCAAGGATTCCTGGACAATAAATCCTAATCTTCACATGCATGCTGCAGGATGCTTCACCTTTCTTATGTTATAAATAATATATGCCAAACGCGATAATAAATCCATACATCTGAGCACTATCTGTATAGTTGAAGAAATAAAATTACAGTACATAAGCTTGATGTTAATAGCTGCTATATAACGCTGAGGATATTGAAGGCAATATTTGTTTATTTGAGATCCAGATTTCAAGCATGAGGTTGTACTGAAACACCACTGCTTTTATCAGTCTGGATGGTTATGTTATGTAAGGAAATCTGTGATAAACAACAGACGCTAGCTGGCTTGATTCAACAGCAATGCTCCTCCAGGTTTGCCAAGAACCTCACTGAGGAAATGAGCTGAAATTTTCAGGTCTAGTCTATGCGAAGACATCTATTAATAATTAATCATCTACAATAGGAAGTGTGTGATAGCATCTGTCACCTTCCTGTGACCCTACAACAGTAACGTTGGGGTTAAATGTGCACAAGCAAAGCATTTAAAGCTTTATACAAACAGTAGGTTCAAGGTCAGGATCCAGCTTAATTTTACTCAAGAGCAGGAGTGAAGTATACTGTCTTGCTATGGTAATGGGTCTGAACCCAATGACTGACTTTAAATACTGAGTTCTGAAAAGGCGAGAAAATATTGCAAGCATTTTTCCCTTCTTTCATCCAGAGAAAACAGGCAAACCTTTATCCAGAATATAAAATGAGGCAAATCAGCTGTTTGCCATCAAAGCTGATCCCCGTGGATGTGGAAAAGAAGAAAACATATCAGGAAAAGAATAAAGTTCATAGAAGGGGAGAAAGATAATATGAGAACAGTGAATGACAAAGAAAAAAATTGATTTGGAGAAATATGGTAACACTGACAATTGTTTCTGTGAGTAATAACTTTTTTTTTTTAAATTGAGTGATGCAGATTGTTTTGACTGATTTGTGTACCTTTTGTAAATTCTGAATATTGTAACAATTGTTTACTGTCTCATTTTATACCTAAAGGAAATAAAATTTCTACCATGCCACTTACGAAAAAAAGAGAATGTTACCTCAGTATTTTCCATACAGGACTTTCTGATAACATATGTGAAAGGAGAATGTATTCTACCCAAAGAAAACTGAGAGTACTAAGTGTGGCCACTGTCTTAAGAGGCAGTAATACTGAAATACTGAACAAAAGAAAAGTGAGGAAGAACTTCAAGGAGAAAAAAAAATCCCTTAATTGGAGAAGGCCAAACCATAACAAACAATGCATTTGATTTCAGCTGCGTCCTCCAATCTACACTGAAGGTCAAAGATGGGAATGCCACAGAAGTTATGATTACGTGAAATGAAGTGAGAAACAATGATTTAGCATAATAAACACTTCTCACAACTGCAGAATAGTTCTGCTCATTGAAATTGTCTCCCAGGTGTCTGCCTGTCTCCAGGACACGTGGATAATCCCGGGCTGAGATGACAGGGAAGCACGTTATTCATAGAAATACATGACTAATGTTGGTTTATACAAAACAAAACTCACCTCACCTCTCTAAAATACAGCAAAAACCTCTCTCTTCTGGTTTGCCTGAGTCAAAACAGCAACTTTCCACCTTCAATTCCTGGATTTGAATCTCAGTCAACTGTAAAAACCTATATGATTTTCTTGATAAATTCCTGTCTTCTCAGACACAAGACAGACTAAACTACTCCTATACTTGAACCCTGTCCTAAGGGGCACTTATTTCTCTGTGGGCAAGAACTCTACAATTCTGAGAGGAAAAGCTTCTGACAAAGCATTACAGGCCATCAAGCCTCTGCTGTCATGCCAGTGCATTTGTAGTTTATGAAACTATTGAGCTCAATTTCTTGTTTTTACAAATGGACCACAGATCCAGTCTCTTTTCAAGTCTGTTTGTATTTTTCAGATCAGATATTCTGCCCTCTCCAGCATTCTTAAGAAATTTTTTGGGGGTAGTTCCTTTCTGAAAATATAACAGTAGCATTAATTTATTAGCTTTTACCTTGTTTCTCCATAAGGAGTTTTCATACCTTTTTTTTTTTTT
>PPHD01000964.1:3253-39601 GCA_002909625.1 Bambusicola thoracicus
CTGAGATATAAAAGATGATTGTGAAAATGGATATGGAATATTGTTGGTAAGGCAACATTAATAACAGCAGTAATGCCAAAGTCTATTACATGAAATGTGGCATGACGGATGGAGTACCTGTATTGGGAGAGTGGAAATAAGACAGAAAACCTTTGTTAAGTGGTTGCTTCAGGTCATGGATTTGCTTGATAAAATTGATTCACTTCAAGTTTTAAATATTTTTATAGATGATATTTCTGTATTTCAAGCTATCTCTATTTTTGTAATCATAGTCTTACTACTCAAAATTATAAACCATGAGGCTAAAAAGGAGTCACGCTGCTGGTTGATGCACTGTGCCACAGCTCTTTGTCTCAGATTCACACAAACTTTAGGTACATGCATATTTTCCTTCTCCTTTTTGTGCCTCCAAATTGTAACACCTGGCTTTCAGGTGCCAGATGCATTTCTCTTATGAAACACAGACACTTTGTTTCTTTTCATCCTAGCAGTTGCTAGTTTCCCTCTCAGTTCCTGGAAACAGATTCTTAACTCTGGTGGTGGCCAGTCAGAGATAGAGGCATAGTTATCTTTCAGGATAAGAGCCAAAGCAACCAGTCAGGTGACGCTGACTATTCCCTCCTGCCCAAAAAGAAGAGAAGAAGACAAAATGAAAATGGACGTGAAAAGCAGAACCTTGAAAACAAATAAATAGCCTTCGTCAGCTTGTAATGGTTGATTTTCCTCTTAGAAGCATATAGGTGAAGAACAGAAGTTACATTCTTTAACTCACACTGGTTTTGACAGTTGGAAATGGTCAAGTGGTAAGAGAAGAAGGACAAAGAATTAGGGGGAATTAAGAATGGAAAAGGGCATGACAGTAGTGTGTACAGTGGCCATCACCATCTAACCTGTCACATTAATTGTAAGTCTGAATGTGTATTAGTTGATTACACATTCATCAGAAGTTTTGTCAGCACTAATTTTACATATATGCTCTCCCCAAAGTAAGTGGTAATTCCAGGTCTTCTGTAATTGTAGCCCTTAAGAATGCTCCACATGCAATTATTTCCACTGATAAACAGTAAAACAAATAAATACTTTACTAGAGTCATTTTATGGCTGCTTATCTCATGTGTAAACAAAAGCTGTTATTACTGTAAGGTTATTGTGAAAGAAAGGTTATGAGTGCAGTAAACTAGACATCAGCATCACATGGTATATCTAATGGTACTTGGTAGACAAAAGGTCTTTTTATATGACAGGCAAGGATGGGAGAAGATGAAGGCATTCAGTGATTCTGATGGCAAAATGGGTCACCAGACCACTAAATAGCTAAACTGTCTCACTGCTGAATAATTACAGTAATTCAGTAAGTTTGTAAGTTTTTTGCATTTGCACTCTAGAAAGGAGAAGTCAAGGGAAGATAGATTTGTTTGTCTGATTCCAGAGGAAGGAGCTGAGTATCTGCTCAAGAACTTTTTATTCATGTTTCTGAAAATAATCGAGTTTTAATCTAGTCGAGTTTTTTTTACTTATCACTATTACCTAAACAACCTGCTTACAAATCTGTTTGGAATTGGAGAGTATGTAAATAATAACTACACCATCATTAGAAGAGAAATACCAATAGAATTATGCATGACTCAATCCAGTGCTATTATTTTATATTTTTTTAATTTGGGTTTAACATTACTTTTAGTGGACTTGCCCATGGTGTTGTTAAAGAGGGAGGAGGGGATAGCAGGAATCCAAACAATATTTGAATGGACACAGTCTGAGGAAAGATTTTTGAAAGCATTTGGGCTCTTGAATCTGGATTTTCCACTTACTCCAGGTGACAGCTTTTCAGAATATTGATCCTGGCTTCCAAAAGTGCACTCCTGATAAAGTATGCCTATCTATCTATCATGGCAGTAAAAGTCACAAAACAACTATGCATTTCTTCACAAAGATGAAGTTTTTAAGCCCTTTCTGAATACTTAACTATATAACTCAAATAAACTTTGTAAACAAATTCCCAGCTTCTGTTCCTTCTGCACCGTGGCTTCTCTTTCAGAGACACTGCTGCAGTGAGGCAGATGGTTAACAATACTAGATATAGAGTCAAGTATTCAGGTTTGCTTACAGACCAGCAGCATTGCTTTTGGAATATAATCGCTCTGTTATACTGCTCTCATTTCTGTGAGGTTTCCTTCCCAGGAAGTGGAGAAGGCTTCAACCTAGTTTCTTCCATTTTCATTCTTCCATTTTCATTTTCATTTTTTTTCGGCAGGAATCAGAACCATAGAATCACAGAATGGCTTAAGTTGAAAGGAACCTTAAAGATCATCTTGTTCCAAGCCCCATGCCATGGGCAGGGTTGCCAGCCATTAGATCAAGCTGCCCAGGGCCCCACCCTACTACTTCCCTTGGCAAACTGTTCTATTACCTCACCATGCTCTGAATAAAAAACTTCTTCATAACATGTAACCTGAATCTCCCCTCTTTTAGTTTAAAGCCATTCCCCCTTGTCCTATCACTATCAGACTGTGTAAAAAGACAATCCATCAAATCCTCTGTGTTAGAAATAATGATACACTGTGTTATTTTTCGCTAATAATTGTTGCTGCTTTCATTTTCAAACAATGAAACAGTTTCTTGTTGAGTTAGTACAGTTATTACAGCTTTATACTATGTTGCTTTTTTGTTGTTGTTGCTGTTTCTTTTTGTTTGTTTTGTTGCTATTTCATTTGGGGTTTTTCAGTCACTCTTTGTATTGACAAAATTGAATTGATTTGGTCCAACTTCATACTGTTTTGGGGGACACACTGCTCTTTCAGTTTCAGACTGACATCTTTCTGTGCAATATAAATATGGTCCTAAAGTCTTGTTTGCACAGGGATATATTCTGGAATTGCCGTACCAGTGTAGTGTGAACAGTATACATGCACATATAAACAAATAGGTTAATGCTTGGTGTGTTTAATCCTAGGTTAAAGGAATAACTTTTAGTTCAGCTTAGATTACTTCCTCAACATAATCTAAATGAAATAAATATAGTTTTAATTGAAATAAGAATATCCAGGCAGTCACTTACAGGAATTTTACAAAAATTGTTTAAAACACCCTTGAAATATTTGGTGGAATGAAAACACAGACAAGCCTGCTAGCTTTGCATCTGGTCCCTCTGAACTCAATGGCAAATCATCTACTAACTTCAGTAGAAACTGGACTGAGATTTATACTGTATTTACTTGAAGTGGGCATTTCATTATGGTTAAGTTTCTGTCACTTTAATTTTACTTTGAAGCGTGTGGATTTAAAAATCCATCACAGATGCCCATTTCAAGCTCTCTGATGTTTATGCTCATATTGGTTTTTCCTTCTGAATTTATTAGATATGCTTGTAATGGTAGAGAATATCTATTTGCAGATATCTGTTCACTATCACCAAGATTTGAGCATTTGATCCCATGCCAAGGTTACATTCTCTATATTTTCCTATGCTTATATTTACTATGTTTACAGCCATGAACTGCCCTGAAGACCTTGTTTCACAATGAAGAAATTACTCCATTCATAAGAGAACCACTTGCATCATCTCCCACTTTCCTTAACAAGAAACAGCAACCTGTTATATCGAGAGACTGTGAAAGTTACAGATGTGCTTACATCCTAAAATGTATTTGAGTAATTATATGACAAGCAGTCATCAAATAGTTTCATTATAGGCCAGATGAAAGTCATCTGTGGTAAGCCACCAAAAAGACAAAAAGGGAAGTGGGTAAGGAGAGCTGTTAGCATTCTTTAAAGAGTTTAGCTAAATGAATAGACAAACTGGAAAAAGACAGTTTAATTTTTATCATTATGTTGCCCCAAATTTAATGCACATGTACATTCTTTTGATTTATGCTTCTCTTTGTATCTCATGCAATTGTGCTTTTATAATACAGCGCCAGTAAATGGAGTTACTAGCTTACATGGGAGGAGAGATGTATTTATGTTAGAGAGATATATGTATGTCAGAGACATCAACTACTGGATGAAAAGGAAAGGCCAACACAGTTTGCAGGAGCAGATAATGTAGCTGCAACTTTTCTTTTTAGAAGTCACTTCTTCCAGCTTATTTTTAATAACTGAGGGATCAGAATATTTATTCATTTTTTCAATGGAAAGGAGTTTCAGTGAATGAATTCTATACATTTTATTTCTTCTGCACAAGTGTCAGGATTGCAAAAATTTCCATGAAAATTGGTGCAAGTCAGTCCATTTGTTGGCAGCCTAACTGCAGCTGAACAGATACAGAGATTATGTAAACCTTCAACACTGCAGCATTAAGCAATGAGTTCCATACTTTTGGATGGGTTAAATGAGAGTTGCTACGTACAAGTAGGGTTTAAAAGATGTAAAGGAAAACACATGAACAGGATGGCAGATCTAGAATTCCATTATAACTGACTTGAGAGTACAACTTAAGTTACGGTCCTGCTTATTTAATTCAGTACTAAATTCTGTTTCAAAGAGGAGAAAGCTCTATCTGTTTCTCTCTTTGGAAAGGATCAAAAGGAAGAAAGCATTTTTTCAGCTGATATGGATATTATTCTTTTCCTTGGGCAAAATTTCTCTGTATTGAGAATGAATGGAAAGATCAATGGCAGAGCCTTTCCACTGATTTGAGTGTCCGGTCACTGTAGTCATCCGTACTTACGAGTGCTGCCCTTTATATCCATAGTGACATGGCTCTGATCCCTAACTGTGACAACTAAGTACTGCTAGACAAATAGTAAACCATGCAGCCTGTCACTGATGTTTTTATTTCCTGGGTAAAATTTCCCATCAGGTTATTCCTTGGCTTTACAGTTTCCCATTCAGAAATCGATACAGGTATGTAGCATTTTACTCTAAACTTAATCACAGAGGTAACATTTGTACCTCTTGATAGACCTAGAAGTCTGATTTAAGATTCATCAGCACTGTAGTTCAGTCCTTGTTACAGTGCACCCCTTGCAATCCTGTAGTCTGTCTTAGGGCCGCTGCAGCTCAGAAGACAAGATATTCCTTTTTCTATGAGACTTCTGTGGTTTGTAGTTTTGTAGAAAGGCAGTAACTACAAGGCTGTTTCTCTCCTGTGCATGAGTGCTAATTCTTTCCAAAGTGTGTTAATGGTTGGAAGAATGACTAAACATGACATCCTGGGAATTTTGTTTTTAATTCATTCCCTTCTGTATCTTCATTTCTTTCTCTCAATGATTTACAGATTCACTTTATTTCAAATCAGCAAAGGACTGAATTTGAAAACCACTCCAGTTCTTTCAGTGCTGCATTCACTGGCCTTAAGATTCTCCAATTGGAATTTAGCTGACTGGTTGTGGCTAATGCCCACAGCAGAATACAGCTCATGTACTTTCACAATCTTACTGTTTATAGTATAATAACTAGTGAAACTCCAGGATGTTTTTTTCAGTTATAAAATAAGCATTAAAATTATGCAGGATCCAAAGTGCTGAACACTATGATACCAATTTTTATATGCTCAGTCACCTCATCCGAACAGACATAGGTAGTAGCCTCACATAAAAACAGATAGGAAGCTGCTCTTCACTGTTTCACTAAGCAGGAGCTTCTGTAAAGCTTTTCGTAGAGATGGTTGAATAAGTCCTAACCTTCCATAACTTTTCAATAGCAGGTGGCATTGGATTGTATCCGTTTTTAGAGGCTATGCAGCTGATATCACCGAAGTTCTGGGTTTGCTTCAGTGACCCATCTTGCTTTTCTTCCCTTCATGTCTCTGAAGAGAGTTTATATTTGCTCAGTGCAATGCACTTGTACATCTCCTGTAAGTTCTTAATTTTCTGTAGAGGAAAAACAAACTTCACATGAAGTATCTCTTGCATCTCAGTACATACAACTCAGGCAAGTACAGGGTAGCAGTCATAACCAAGAAATCAGTTGTTCTTGAAATTGGGTCTACAGACGTTTATCTTCCCTTTAATTGCCATAGGAGTCCCTAAAGAAATACTTAATTTTTCTTTTTTCCACTTCCCCTTGAAACTTCATGGACCCTGTGATTTTCAATAAAGCTCAGTATAGATTTCTATATAGAGACTATTTTCTGAGGTGCCTGTTAGCATTCTGCTGGGCTGCTGACACTGAGCTGACAATGCTGGTCCTCCAACATGAGTTTTCTCTTCTGTGCTGAGGAGCCAGGTACCAACATCCAAGTCCATCTGGAAAGCAAGTTAACATTTATCCTGCCAAACTAATTGGGGCCAAGATACTGGTGACTTGAACAATGGATATTCATCACATGCTAGTAAATTGAAAGTGTGCTCCCTGGCACAATTTTAGTCCCTGCAAACTCTCTCCTAGAAAATGCCTGAGAATATTTATTCTTCTAAAGTTCAGCCTATGGACTGTAAAACCATCTGGCCTGTATGTGGGAGCTCACTTGAGTTCAGATCTGAAGGGTAGCCTCATTTTCCTCACCCAGCTGCCCATGTTGGCACAGTTCTTAGTCTACTTTTCTCTCAGTTATAGAGACAGTGGAAAGCAGTGTGAGGAAGGGGCTGTTCCTCCCACCACTGGTACATCATGCCAGCCTAACTGCTGTCTAAGTTACTGATTGCAAAAGTTACACTTAGAAGTTACACCTAAGACTGTGTATTTTGCATATAGTGCTAGTTATCATCCTTTTACTAATAAAGCAAATGAGAAAATTGATGTTTTCTCTCTTTTTATTCGGCTCTATTTGTCTCGTAGGAACTAAAAGTAGGAACTAACGGTAGGAACTAACTTACCGTGGTTGTTTTTTGTTGTTGTTGACTTTCATTTAAGATCATGGAAGGATTTGGGCTTCTACTAAAAACAGCTACTACATGCTGCATTTGTCTTCAAGAACCAGCTGTATGCTGTAGCATTACCTCCAAGTTTAGAAAACTGCATCTTTGATATGTGCTTGGTAAGCCTCCCAGTAGAGATTATTTAATCACTAAACAGCAGTGACACCTATCTCTAATGAGCAGTCTGTAGCAGATGTGTTATCTCAGACAAAATTGAGAAGCTCTGCTATTCCGGTATTTTCCTTTGATGGCCAACCTAAATGGTGAAGACTTCTTATGCAGTGTCTGAAGAGAAACTTATCTTTAACATGTCGGTAGTAAAATGGAAATAAATCCCAAGTCCTACCTTCCTGTAGACGAACTATGTTGAGTTTGAAGTTTATGCTGTCTTCTGTCATAGAGAAAGTATAGAAACAGTGCAGCTCACATTAAAAAAAATAATATTAAAGTACTGTTTTTCAAAGACTTCAGGTCCTTACATCAATTTTTACTTTTCTTGAAGCAACTGTAGTACAAAAGAAAAGCTGACAGTTTTGTAACACTTATTTAACATTAAAAAAATGAGATAAACATGGGATTAGAAAATAAGCGGTGAATAGCTTTGAATCACATTTTTTAAAGTAAAATATTTTTGAATATTAGTAAATTTATAGAGAATAAATTAAGTATTGCTTATTTATCATCCTACACAACTATTGTTTTGCTAAAGTTCGTGGGAGCTTTTTGTCTGCTTGTTCTTATGAGCAAAGTATTTAGATTTGGTCAAAACATTTATGATGCATTGGCTCAGCCTGTAAAATAGAAACAGGAGCAGTAAGCTGTCTTACACCCCATCTTTATCTGGGTTAACTCTAAAACTCAGGGTGAATTTACCAAATTAGCATTTGTTTGCATTTCTGGCAGATCTCTTTTTTCAGCTCATCTCAGAACAGGATTGCTGCACATACAGTGAGATATTTGGGTAATGCTTTTATAAGGATGTTGTCATGTTGCAAAAGCATTGTAAACAGTCCAGCTAAGGACTGGGATTAGTTACTGAACGTTACGTTACTTTTGTACTTCACTGATAGAGCCTTCTGTTGGGTCAAGCATGTGTTTAGTCTTAGATCCTTGGGGAAAATAAAGTTCGCAGTGTTTTATTACTGAGCTATCTATTGTACTGTTGTTATTTTTCTCTTTTAAAGTTTGGAATTTGCTATTTGTAGAAGGCTTTTAGGTTTTCCTGTATGTTTTCCCTTAGTTTACATTTAATCTAGGTCGCATTAGAAAAATAAACTGCTTTTTGTATTTGCATAAACTTTGGAAGAAACAAATGTTTTTGTCTAGGCAAGCCAGTTTCTGTACGATTGCCTTTGCAACTTAGCAGCAATAAAGCTTCAATTTGTGTTTTGCAGTGCTACAACTGGATTTAAAAGTTAATAATGCAAATGGCAGCACAACAAATTATAACAGGTGCTTTCCAGATGTTTTAGTCTTTAGCCTTTACTTCCTTTTTCTTTTATGCTACACTGGGAATAGTAAAAACAAGCCTGGAAAGTATTGTCCGCAGGTTGGATTTGAGGAATCTCCTCAATGTTAAGCATGTTAAAATCAGGTTGTATCTGCTGACACCATAGGGCCAATAAAGTTCAGCAGTATAAATTCAAAGCAGACAAGCAAATCTCTTACCTACCTGTGGGGATCTGTATCTTCTGTATGAAATACAGCTTTCTGGACTCCTCGCTGTGTTAGTTTCTCACCTCTGGGAACTGGTCTTAAGCTCTTGTCCAAACTGGAAAATTTGCTGTCAACAAAACAAAACATGGTTTTCCAACAAATGTATGGAATGGTTATAAAAGCTCCACGTGGAACACAGGTGAACTAAGTGTAAGATGTTCAATGCCCAATTCTGAGTTGGGAAAAGGCAACAAACTGTAACCTCTTTCTACCACCAGAGTCCTTGAAAAGGGAAAACCATAGTGATATTTTGGAAGAGAAGTAAAATTGGTGTTAGTGTGTATGTGATACCTCTCTACTGTGAACCCATAAGGTGTCCCAAGATGAGCATATTCTGATTGGGCCAGTAATTGGATGGGGGATGCTTCTCGTTTTGTTATAGAACATTTTACCATTATATTTAACCAAAACAGTAGTACAGTGTCACATGAGCATGGTGATGGGGCTCACCGTTGTGTGTGGAGCTCCTTGGTACCTCTATAATTCCTTAGTGAGCCATAAACACAAGACTACTGCTACTACAGTAATCATCGTCTGACTTCCTTCTGCTTTTCATTGTTTTTGTGACATAAACCATCCAATGCCAAAGCTTAAGTTTTGTTCTATTTAAGAAGTTATGAGCATAAGTTATGAGTCAGGAGATGCCCAGCTCTCAGCTGTATGTAATACAAAAGATTTTAAGAAGGAATATAGGTGCTCCTGCAGCTGGTTTAGCTACAAGAGTATACTTTGTATGCATATGCACTAACTTTTGAAAATAAGTGTTTGTAACTTGTTTAGAAGTTTTCATTTTCTGTTAGTAGTTTTCAATAGCCCCTGCAAGCATTTGAGTTGTACTGGAGAGTAGAGATGGTATGTACTTCTTCAGAACAGATAAAATTGTTCACATTTTCAAAACCTATCAGAGCAGACACTATTAAATTGTTTGTTTGAGCTCTGCTCTATATACGTGAAGATTCCAGAGACAGAAGACCTCTATGACTGCTTTCCCATCTGGACTGTATAGGCGACTCTTTCTGTGTGTACAAGTTTTCTGAAGGTTTAAATTCTTGACTAATGCTGGTAATAACTGCAGTGCCAATTCAGACAGAAGAATGCTGGAAAAGTGGAAAAACAATGATACCCTGGGATTGTAGAAAGATGAGATCACTCATGGATATGTTGAATGCTGATATTATGTGACTGCCGATGACCATACCTTCCCAGGGGCAGAATCACTCACTCAGCTTTCAGAGGCTAAAGGGAAAAGTTTCTGCATACAACCCCTAAAGCTGCAAGAATAATTTGTCCAGGGATAGGTTCATTTTTGTTCGACAAATTTTTCAGTGCTCAGCTTGAAGAGCAAGAGAATCAAGGCGATTCAGTATGCTTCTACTTCCAGTAATTCAGAAAAACGCAATAAAACTACAGAAACTGAATTTAAAAAAGAACCTCCAAACCACAAGACTGCAGAAAAATCCTAAGAGGCTTGAGAGAGACACAACTCATATACTTTTCCTTTGAATTCCAAGATACTTGCCTGTGTTGCATTTCTTCTCCCCTCTTCCAAAAATATAACGTTATAAAACACTGCTGCATGACTTAGAGGCTGTTTGAGATTTGCTCTCCTTGAGTCATTGCAAGTGATGTTGCGCAGAAGTGGAGACCTCAGGACTTCTGTGGAATACTTTGGGGGTGGCTTAACAGTAAAACATCTGAACATGAGGTGTTAGCTTGCATGACTGCTCTTAAAATCTATTTTCCATCATTTACACATTTACTTTCTTCCTTGTATAGAACTGTTCAACATTAGTCTTTCTGGTCTAGCATTTTCCTGTTTTGTTTCCAGCACTAACTGCGTAACTAATAGCCCAGGACTTAGAATGATTTGAAAGATGCACACAATTGTTAGTCTGGGGTTTTCCTCTGCACATGACTTCTTAAGTAGTCTTTCTCTTATTTTAGATACAATACTGTGGATTTGCTTTTAAATGATGGTAAAATGCTAATAGAGTGTATGACTACCCATTGGCCTTGACAGAGACTATACAATACTTGTTTTTATTTCTTTTTAAAAGCTTATTTCTTTCTAAATGAGCCTTTAGTAGTCTTACAGAAAGGCAAAAACAATATGTTTGTTAGAGTTGCAAGTAGAAAGGCTAATAAGAACATACCTTACATTTGAATAATAAAACATGAATTTTTGTAGGAGAAAAGTTAGTTTTGGTTTCTGTTCTGCATACTCAAGCAAAAATTTCATGAAAGTTTTAAAAACTGAGACTTTGTTTCAAGAATAATCCCTGAGTACAGTGCATTGTACTCAAGGCTCAATGTATTATTGTGCAAGAAGATTTCACAGAAGAGACTGATATCACAGTTGAGGAAGGGGAAGCAGAAAAGCTGTTTCATACTTTGTGCAGAGGGACTGCCGAGTGAGATGTAAGACTTGGTGTCATATTTTTCTGAAGAGCAACTTGATAAAATTAAAGCATGCACTTGCACTTTAACTTGTGAGACAGAACATACACGGAACAGCAAGGAGAAAAAGCCAAATTACTGAGATCCATTATGTGCAGGGGGAGAAGACAGAAGGAATCAAATGTGAAATTGAGTTGGCAATTTGGTATTTTCATTAGCATCATTAGAAAAGAAGGATTTTGATGCATGTGTGCTCATCATAGTGAGTTTTCTTAGTATGTAGAGGTTGCATGGCCATCCAGTGTGATATGGTAATACAGCATGGAAAAGACTGTAGGGGCAAGACTTGAAAAGTAAAGTTTGTGAGTGAGTAGTACAAACATTAGCAAAAATTATGGCAAGATGTATGATTGCCACGGTGTAAACAAGGAAGAAGAAATCTAAGGGTGATGTTCAATGGTACCAATATAAAAAGAGAGTTTGATGTAAAAATAGAACAGTCTGTTTGTTTGTGAACAACTGACTTAACCTTACTTAAAACCAAACTGCAGTAACAGTTGCTTAAAACAGCATAGGTTATATTTCATGTAGATACTAGTTCATGGCATTACCCTTACCTTACCTTTCAGCTGAATTGCAAAGACTCTGTTTGCTCCAACTAGTTTATTTTTTAAATTTAATTCTGAGATATAAACAGCAATAGTTTCTCCCAAATGAGCACATTTTTGCTTTGTACCAGTCCTTGGTAATTATTTATAGAGCTATAGGCAATAATTTTCTTATATTAAATACACAGTGTATTGAATAACTTGATCCCATGAAAAGCATTATTTGCCAGTTTCTGTCTCATTAAATACTCTGGCTTGTTTCAGAGTAGCATTTAGCTGCTGGACTTTTGAAAGATAGCATGAAACATAACAGGAAGTGAGAGTTTGCTTTTTTTTCTTCCCTTTTGCTTTTTTTTAAGCAAAGCATTTTGATCTTCTCTTGTTCTAGTAAAGCAATGTTTCTATGGGAAGTCAACGATTAAATCAACACAAAAGTTTATTCAACTTCTCATGCCCCGGCTGCCTATGAGACTTGAGTAACTACTCAATCTGATACCATATATAAGGACAAGACAAAAATGAATTCTGATTTTGAAATATCAACTGGGCTATATTTTAAATACATAATGTCTTTGATTTATTCCATGACGTTTTTGCCAACATGTAGTATTTTTAGTGCAAGAAGTTAAAAGCAATCTTATGGTTCATTTTGATCAAAGAGTTTTAAGACTTACTCATATTCTGTACATCCTGCAATCCCAAAAGTAACTCCTATTTCACTTTCATTTTCTCCAGCAAGTCTTTGAATGCTAGAAATAAATGCTTGCATTTATAGAGAAGATTTGAGGGAATGGAAAGATGGGTCTCTTTTGTTCAGGTGACTCAGTCATAAATTCTAGAAAGCTGGTCAACTTTTGAGTTATGAGACTGCAGTCATGCTTGTGCAAAGATAGTTAACTACCTTTTCATTATATTTCTGAAGGAAAGTGGCAGTAATGCTCCTAGAAGAGCAAGTCATGCTCCTAGAAACAAGTCATGAATTAGGTATGTTCTAGCACTACCCTCTGAGCAGCAGCAGCATGGAGCCAGCCAGGTCTCCAGCATGCCCAGGGATGTCCATACTTGTCCAAAGAACTACAGAGAGGATTTCCAGGGTTCTCTGCCTGTGTTTGAACATCAAAGCATGTAGCCCAGAAAGGAAGCCAGTGTTTTAGTTTGCCGTCAAAGTTCCCACACCATTTACGCATTTTGTTCATTCAGAATTTCATACAGATTACTTCCTTGGAAAGAGGTCCTAAGGTAGGGAATGTGCACAAGAACTACCAGAGGGGTTTATTCTTTAAGAGATTCCTGTTCACTGGCCTGCAAACCTGCTTTCATAGTGATTTCTCTTTGTGCTTACTATGAATCTCACATCTGTTTTTGAAGAATAGCATGGCTTCAACAACATTTCTGTTCTGCTGGCTGAATTTTCTGTACCAATGGGTATAGTGCAGCCTAAGGCTGAGGAGAGAACTGAACCCTCTTTTCCACTTTCTGAGTACATAGTTAGGTCTAGCCTATTATGTAGAGCTGTGTAGCACCACAGATCATATTTATCAGTGATTAAAACCGTTGTATTTCATGCTGAGCTAAATATGTGCAGGGAACACTGGTGCATGAACTGAGTATCTCGTGAATTCCTACTTTGTAGATCTAAGTTGGAGACATAGGATCTAAGACGCTGTTGTCAGGTGAAATGAAGGTGGTTATGGAAAGAGTAAGAAATCCACATATTTAAGAACTAACTGAGTAGAAAAGAAGGTGCTTATGGGAATGTTCTATCAGGATGTTATTATCAAGATAGGTTTTTGGAATTCCACTCCTAGACCTTAACTTCTGAATGATACCTGAAAGGAACTTTTCTTAGTGCTCCTTCTGGAATTCATTTTAGTTATTCATAAAGATCTGAGGACAACATCATAAAGTGAAAAAAAAAAAAAAAAAGAAAGTACTGGCCAGTTTCACATTCTATGGAAATATTATGTCATTATGTAACTTAGGTAATACTTACAGAAAATTAACATGAATTTGTGAAACAGAAAGTTGCTTCCAATATGGAACAGCATTCAAAATGCATACAGCAACTGAGGTTTTAGATCTAATGCTTATGGCTGGAATTTCTTTTATTGGCCCCCTGACAACATTTGAATAAGCACCACCGAGAAGGCAATAGTAAAGCTCTTCTTCACTTCTTACTTTTTGAAACAGTCCTTCATATTAGAGACAGTGATATTAACTCAGAGGAACTAAATTTACAGAATTCTTGTGTAGAGTTAAAAGGTACTGCTAAATCCAGCTTAATGCGTGCTTTGCTGAAATACATAGTCTCTTCCTCCTAGATAATTGCATCCTGACAGAATAGAACACTACCTTTTGAAAATACTATGCAAGCTCTTAGATAAGTAATGCCAAAATTTGCTACTGAAAAATCTCTGCAACAGGTACTTTTCCCATTCCTTTGGAAGAAATATCCGTGGCTAGTGATTCTAGTTCTAAGAGGCACAGAGGAGGTCAGGATGGGGAAAGGATACATATTTAAGTATTTGTCAAACTCATGATTCTTCTGCGGGAGGCTAAAGCTTATTCTTGTCACAAAAGTATTGCCCATCTGAAAACCAGAGTCTGTTCAATAGCCTCACACTGTCTTCTGAAAAACATGGTTTTGTCAGGACAAGCATGGGGTTCTGACGTGTCTTAGGACTTAAATGCTGTCTCGGCTTTCTCAATACATGAAAGAGATTTCATATAATCTGTGCTGAAAGCTTTGAAAACTCATTCATTTTAAGCATGTTTTCTTCTCACTAGTCTCATTATTAATCTGGTCAGAAAGCTTGGAGAGTAACTGAGAGTTGATGTCTTACAGGAAAGTGGCATTAACTTCAGTTGTAAAGAGAGTATTTCACTGGAGAATTCAAATGTTTGCCTGTACAAAGAAAAGATCAATATATCAGAAGGGAAAATAACGGTCCTGAGAGACTGATAACATATTGCTTAACCTTGCACTGTGTAATTATAGTTACTTAATGATTATGGGCTTGATTCTGTTATAGCTGCCTTTCACTCCCCTGTTTTGCACTTGCCTTATCTTTTCTGACCAGACTACTTTTGCCTTTAGAAAGGAGTAAAAATACCAGTTACTCAAAAACAATGCTATAAGAAGGAGCAGTGCCTGCATACAGAGGTAATTATTTAAGAGAAGTTTGATTACAGAAAATAAGTTGTTTGTTGGTTTGTTTGTTTATGCAACAAGCTCTGGGCTGTACCACATGCTCTTAAAATTAACAGAGCTGTGTGTTGTGCAACTAACTTTAGAGTAATAGATTGCATTGCTGACTGTATCCTGGGCTGCATCAAAAGAAGGGTGGTCAGAGGGGTGAGGGAGGTGACTGTGCCCCTCTGCTCTGTCCTCATGAGGCCCCATCTGGAGTACTGCATCCAGGCCTGGGGCCCTCAGCACAGGAAGGATGTGGAGCTGTTGGAGCAGGTCCAGAGAAGGGACACAAAGATGATCAGAGGGCTGGAACATCTCTGTGGAAAAACTGAGGGAAATGGGCTTTTTCAGCCCAGAGAAGAGAAAGCTCTGAGGAGATCTTACTGCAGCCTTCCAATACTCAAAGGGAGCTTATAAACAGAAAGGAGATAGACTTTTTACATGGGTAGTTAGTGATAGGACAAGAGGGAATAGCTTTAAACTAGAAGGGAGAAGATTTAGATTGTATGTTATGAGGAAGGTTTTAATCAGAAGATGGTGGGGCACTGAAACAGGATGCCCAGAGAAGCTGTGGATGCCCCATCTCTGGAGGCATTCAAGGCCAGGTTGGATGGGACCCTGGGAAGCCTGATCAAATGGCTGACAACTCTGCCCACGGCACAGAGTTGGAACAAGATGATCTTTAAGGTCCCTTCCAACCCAATCCATGGGATTCTGTTTTAAAAATCTTTTGCCTTATTCTTGACAAAGTTTGAGAGGCGTTACTGTCATCTGAACTTCTAAACAAAAAAATAAATCCCACTTCTGCTTATCATTTGCTTTTGTTTGCTGTTCTCATTTCCCTTTAAAGTTAAGTGTTTAAAAGCTTACTAACTGAAATGCTTGACACCTTTTTTGAAACAGACTCTTAGTGGGGTCTGTTAACTATCTCAAACCTCTGAAATGCACTATTGTCAAAGTACAAAATTTTCCTTATAGACAGAAAATACTATTTAGTGCATTTTTTTTAGTAATCACATTGCAAACTTCTGTGAAGCGAATGTAAAGATACCAAAAATACACAGTAGAGGTGGCTTCTGATAATGAAGTATGTTTGAATTGTACATGTTTTTCTAGGTACAGCTTCTTCTGAAGTTGAGATCTGAGTGATGTAACTGAAATTTAATAATATTTTTAAAAATGCTTCTGAAAAACTGAGCCAACAGTTTGTACTACTATATCTCATGGAGATTCTGTTTTGACTCTTTCAATCACTTCATAAAAAAACCCTTCATGTTATATATCAACAGGGGAGGACTTTGTTCTTGAGTGCAAAAGCAAGACAAAACTTGAAAATAAATCCATAGCCATTAATCAAGATGCAAAAAGTATATTTAAAATAAAATAACATACAGAAAAGACAGGATAAGACAGAAAGGTACAGTACATTTCAGTCTATTATAGGTTTACATCAAAAGTAACTAATGTTTATCTGTTTATTAGTAACTGCAAGTGTGGCAAAGATGCACTATAATCTTGCATAAAAAGATGTAATCTTGCCATTACCGTGACTCCAACACAAAATGGGTCATCAAGACAATTTGCACTCAAATATGTTTTCCTTCAAGTCACCAAGCTAGAAATCATGGTAAATGTTTCAAATTAGTAGTGTTAATTTCCCCAGTATTTAATGGTACAACATGTGAGGTTTTCACAGTTGTCATTTGCTTATGAGAATGAATTAGCTTACTTCTGTTTATCAAGACAACATCAATTTTATAAATGTGAACAGAAAAAATGGCAACCGGAATCCTTTTGATGGAGTTAGACATTTGAAAAACTTACTGCATTTAGAAAGGTTGGCTTTCCCTTGCTTTATATTACATTTCTCATAGTATGGTCAGTTTCTCAGTTTTGGCAGCAATTCTTATCCTAGTCAGATGTAGAATACTGAAGAGTTTTATGCTTCTACCTAAGCTTTCCATTATGTTTATGCTGCTTCCAGATACTTGACTTCTAAATTTGGTTTTCAATTACCATTTTTATGCCGTGACATCCATGTGTTGAGGATTTATTTCTGTTCATATGGAAGAAGCAGTCTTGGAAAACACTTATCAGATGGTCTGTATTACAAATTTATATAACACCTACCAGCAGAAACAAGAATGTAGTCTCAAGAGCATGCAGGTATAAGACTTGCTAAAAAAAAAAAACCACACAGGGTTGTATGTGTTATTTTTCATTTCAGGCAATATCCCTCTGTGGGAAAAGACTGTAGAAATTTGCTGAGATTAAATAAATCTGTGTTTTTCTATGGAAATTATTTTAAAAATGTATATATTTCATTACGGTGCTTTTGTTTTAGAGCCATTTAATTAATTGATCATCTCCAATCCTTTATTGACCAGAACTGCAGGATGCAACTGTTGGTAGTTAACTGCATAATAAATGCTATAGAGTATTTTTATGAGAGCTGAAGTACATATTATAGTACATAGTGTATATATGTTAGAATTGGTTATTAAAGTTTATTATTTAGAAAGCAATATGAAATACTTTGTCTTAATCTTTGCAGTTAGAGTTCACAGTAGTACAGTAGTGTGCTTAAAATACTTCAGCAAATCAGAATTGACAGATGAATGAATACTGAATTTTGCAACTCATGAAAAATTGAGGATGGAAAATGACTGACTAATATATCTTTTTATTTTTATGCACAAACTTATATGCCTGTGTAGATATACATGTACACATATGCATACACATTTTTTCCTGACTGAAGCTGAATACTATGGCAAGTACTAAGCTGCAAAGCTCTATATGGTGCAAAGAAACTTTGGTTACAGTGTGTACCGGCATGACAGTATTTCTTGAAGCAACACTTGTGCTGCTAGTTTCAGTGACAAAGCCTGTCTTCTGCGTGCATTCAACACACTGAGATGGCATGTGAGGGCACTGAGTAAATAATAAACAGTGATATCTTGTTTGAAAGGAGAAGAAAGTGACTGGAAACACTCCACGAGGATTTATCAAGGTTACACTAATTGCCTTCCATGATAAAACAGCTGGATGAGTCTGTGGATGAGGAAGGGAGAGTAGTAGATATCATTTGTCATAACTTTAGCAAGACTTTTTTAACAAAGTCTCCCAAGTATCCCTGCATCCAATACAGGCATCCTTGGCTGTATTCACAAGAGCATAGTCAGTAGACTGAGGGAAGATACCTTTCCCCTTACATACCATTCTTTAGTCTTCATCTAGAAAACTCCATCAAGTTTATGGCCCTTCCATATAAGAAAGGCACTGGTGAGCAGTAGAGCTCACCAAAGGGTCATCAAGATGGTCGGGGCTGCTGCTTATGGAGACGATATGGGAACTGGGTTTATCATGCCCAGAATAAAGCTTTGGAGACAGGGTGTGTCTTGTAGCAGCCTTTCAGTATCCAGGAAGAGGTTACTGAGACTTCACAGCAGTGGATGGTGAGAGGACATAGAGGCAACAAACATAAATTGAAAGGGGAGGTTCAGCCTCAATGTAAGGAAAGCTTTTTCACCATGAGGGCAGCCAAGCAGTGGAACAGGCTTCATAGGGAGGTTGAGGTCTCCTCACACTTAGAGGATTTCAAACCCGACTGGATGAATGTAACCTACTATTTGTCCCTATGTTGAGCAAGAGATAGGACCAGAGACTTCCTGAGTTCCCTTCCAAACCCAAATACTCTTTGCATCTGCAGGAACTGTTTGAAATGTTTACAGCTGTATACAGCTGGAGAATACTTCTTTATCATTCTTCCTTCTATGATGGGAAAACATTTCTTCTGAAAGCCTTCTGAGATGTTTCTTCATGAGAATGCCTTAATGAGAGTGCCTTAACAAAGATGTTACAGAGAGTTGAAATCTGGAGCCTAGTTCTGTACCATACTGTGAGCTGCCTACAAATCTGTGCATCAGCTACAAGCTCCAGCAACTTTCTCGTGAGGAAGAAGAGTTTCAGCCCATCTTACCATGAGGCCAAGGAATAGCCTTCCATCCTTTAAAGCTGGAAGGAGCATGACTCAGGCTGTCCTCAGTGAGTCCATCTGTCCTGAGATCACTGTAGAATGCCTAACATGGGGCCAAACATGTAGGCTTTTAGAGCAAGAGTCCCAAACTCACTTACATTAAGGGCATGTGACACTGCAGATAGCCCCAGCTAAGGCTGGCTTTTGGTTTCTGAGTGTGTGCTGCCATCTTATGAAGCTGGGTCAGAGAGCATGTTGGCTTCTTGGTCATTTCCTGTCTCTATTTCCATACCCAAATTGCTCTCCTAATTTGTATATTTTGACTTACGTTTCTCTTTCAAAATATGCCATTCTTAATAATGTTAAATACCTTATGCACTTCCATATGTAAAATTTATAAATCTATGTATAGGTTTTCTTGGCTAGGAACATTTAGCAAAAAAAAATTTAAAAAAGGGTCTCTTTTCCAATACAGGATGAAAATGACTCTGTGTTTGACATGAAATTACTACTATAATTCTAAAATTTAGTAATTTGTATAGAAGTAATTTCAGTTCTGATCCAGTTTGCTATATTTTTTAATGTCTGTTTAGAATGAAAAGTACACAGCTCTTCTGGGGTTCAGCTCTCATCTTTTTTTTCCTCCAAGTTCATTGTTAAGAGACTTTCTGTAACTAAAAGTTGTCAGAATTATTTAACTTCCAGCTTCACTGATTTAAAAGGAAGATACCACCTCATATGTTTCTGGTTTGATCTATCAATCTATCAGTTAGGAAGGCTTCTAGCACCTAATCCAATACCAACTGAAACCTCTAGAATTATTTTTTTTTATTAACTTCAGTGAACATAGGCTCACCTTTTCAGCAGTCCAGAATGCAACATGTTCAGACATTTTGTTTTGTTGGTTTTTTTCTTTTCTTTTTTTTCTTTTTCTTCCTGTGAGAAGCACAAGATATTTTTCAGACATAAATCAGGATAATCTTCATCTTTCCGTCCAAGAAAATGAAAGAAGTAGGAAGCAACGTGGTCAAGTTACTCATTGCCAAACTCTTCTCAGACCAATTTTAGAGGGTAGGAGCAGAATCATGCCGAGATGACTCATCACAGAGTTATCTGAAAATTTAGCAATCATCTACCAAGAAGGCACCTGATGATCATTTTTCCAACATCGAGAAACCCATTTAGTTAAGCTCCGAGTTATGCCCCATTTAGTGTTCCTCCCTTTGTCTGCCATGTGGATAGAAAAAGTGGTGATCCCAACACAGTACCTATGTCATCCTTTCATCTGCCTGACTCAACAGTGTAGGAGAGAATGGAAAGTGTGCAGAAATTTTTGGCAATAAAATGGAGTTCTTTATTTTTCCATACATACAAAACTAGAGTGCATAAATGTATGGGTATGCAGTCATGAAAGAATAGGTGATATACTGTAACTTCTGAGGCAGTAGAGGGGTAGCTGTTAATATTATTTGAGCAGTATACTTTTTCATTGTTTTCACTGGGTTTACCATAAAGCTTATATTTTGCCAAATGCTTGTACTTTGTTTTCCATATGATTTCCTTTACTTAAGAGCTTTTCTGAACAAGTCAGTACAGTAGCACATACGTCATGTTGTAAAGGAGGAGCAATTTTCACCTTTTTTTGAACCCCTTTTTCTGTCATGGGATTCCTGGTTCTGAGCAAGCTTCTAGGTGACAGTGTTTACCTAACCAAAAACATGATATTACATGTTTTTGCCTACTCTTATATTCTTTGAGATGGGTCTATTAAGTGTGAATTTCTATCATCTTAATTAAATGTTTTAAAAATTTGCTTTTTACAGTAAAAAGAGTGCTGTTTTTGAAAATATCTTTTAATGCTATGTTTACAAGCTTCTACAGCAGAAATGCACTAAATCATCTCTCATGTGTGAGGATTCATTCTGAAAGAGTTACACGCTTTTAGACAACTCTTAACTTTGGTCTTCAGGAGACTGCAGTATCTGGGAGGGCCTGTGTTTAATAGAGTAAGAGGAAATAATTCCTTTCACAGCTTTGTTGTAGACTTCTTTGTGCTAACATTGATTAAATTACTTATCCGTAATTTGCACAGCATCAGTTTTGTAATCTGTAAAAAATAGAAGAAACCCTTTATAAGTATTCTGGTGCAAAATTAAAGCCTGCACTGAGGCCTGCCTGGCCCTGTGAGCTCCCGTGGATTCATCGGGCATTCTTAAGATCAGGCTGCCCTCCACTAACTCTCTTAATGTTTTTTATGCAGTCTCATGCATCCCATCTCCTCTTCAGACTGGGGAACATCTACTTTTCATAAAAAGTCATAGATTATTACATGTTCCTGTAAATAATTCCTCCAAAGGAACGCTGTTGAACATAGTGAGGACTGTGATGATAACCTGCAAATCAGGCTGTCCATGCTGCTGCAAGTACCAGTTTATTCTTTACCAGTATTTTCAATAGAGGTTTTCTATGCAGCACAATTAAAATTTGAATGTGAGGTTTTCAAGTCTTGGACAAATACAAAACAAATAAACAAACAAACGAAAAATTGCCCTACCTGTCAAATACTATTTCAGGTAGAAGTCATTGTTTTTGCTGTGGGACTTTTCATCTTGGATTAGAAAGTTGCAATCTCTCCTGGCCATGTCTGGTAAAGTAAAACCAATTGTGTTCACAGGAAGGCTCTTCAGTTCTTCAAGACAATGGCAAAAACAAACATCCTCCTTTCAGATGGATTACGATGGTAAGATTTCAACAAGGAAAAATGAAATCTCAGCAGAGGGTGGCTAGTAGGATGTCTAGGAAAGTCTGCAATAGAAGGAGTGAGGAAAAAAGCCTGGAAAGGAGTTAGTTATTCTCAATCATCAATCTCCTTCTCTTACTCTCCCAGCAGTCATACTGCATGGGTCTACAGAGGAATAAAGCAGATGTCTATGGATGAATGCGTGACTTCTGCACACACTCAAGCAGCTTCTTGCCACCTATCCAATTCAGCTGGCCAGCAGATCCCTAAGAAAGCCTGGCAGCAGAGACTTCTGAATAACAGGGCAGAAGGAAAACCTGTTCTGGGTCACAGACATCAGCATCAGTCCCTGAAAATGAACTGTAGGATCACCCTTACATGAGGATATAGAATCAAAATGTGAACATGCTGTATTAATACAACGTAACAAATTATTGAGAAGGAGTTTTAAAATGCTAGATATTTTGGGCTCATGGACATTTATGTGCAGTTGATGGAACTGACAAATCTCTAAAGTGGGCAGGTCATGCTTGGGCAGAACTTCTAATGCTTCATATGACTAATTGCCCTGAAGAGGTTTAAAGGAGACTGCTATCATTTTTAAAGCCACCATTCTGCATGAAAAGTGTAACAATGAAATCAGAACATAAAAGTGCCAAAAATTGTGAATTTTGAAAACAAATGCTTAGTAGTTCATCTTCAAAAGATTTTGTTATTTAAAGCACACTGAGATTTGATTTACAACATATAAAAATCAGTTTTACTCTTTACTGGCGGGGCTAGCTATACAACTTTGAAAATCGGTTCAAGAATCCCCTTCTGTGCATTCCCACAATGCCCTGTACTTCTTCAGTGATTACAGCCAAAACATACCAAGTTTATGCTATAGATGGCTCTGGGACTGTTGCAGAAATGAGGTACCTCCAAAGCCCTTGACACACACCCTGCAATCAGTAGCAGTTCTATATCTTCGGCCTTTTTTTTTTTCTTTAATGAAAATATTTTATTTGCAGTTTTATGAACATAAGAATTTGTTTTTAAATATGTCCAATTATAGTTTAGAGGCAGGATTTGTTGTAGTTGCAAAATTAAATGGATGAAGTCATGAAGTTGAAACTTTAGAGGAGCAGAGCTTTTGTGGTTTGATTCTGTTTCTTGCAGGAAAAGGTGCTTGTTGTGAGCCTTAAGATGATCTTTAAGGTATTTTCCAACCTGAGCAATCCAATGATTCTATGACTCTACGAGCCCTTCACAAAAAAACAGTTTGGCAGAAAAAGAAACTTAATGACAGCATCTGAAAAAGGAATGTCCTCACCAGCCTAACTAGTTGATGTAGTGTGGAGGGTTAATTCATCTTCCATTATCATTTAATCCCCAAATTAATAGTACCTTTGTTAGCGATCAGCTGATGAGTTCAGTGTTACTGAAGCAGCCCAGGATTGCTCATCTGGTCTCCATCGACACCTATGCCATACCATGTTATTTTACATTAACTTCAAAGTTGCTACAACAGGCCTGCCAGAAAGTTACAACGATGATAAACTATGCATGAAGTAAAATGGGAGTGCTGCTAAATCATCTTTTTTTCTGCTATGGTTAGTTGGCCCTTTCAGTGCTTATGTTGGCACTGTGAGGTTATAAAAGCTTCCAATTAGCAGATTTTGTCTTTTTGCCTGAAAAAAACAAGTTCAATTTAAGGTTAATTTAATTTTTAAGGTTAATTGAAGCCTATAAATAGAATGCTAAAGGAAGAGATTCACCTAATTTCATGTAAAATGACATTCAGTTCTGTTCCATCTGAGTACAGTGTACCAAGTCTGTTACACTTACATACTTACACTAAGCTGTAAGTATGTTTATAATACAAAGAAATGAATATAATGAAGGGTATTAAAAATGGTTATAATTTTCCTATGTATCTAATGTTATAGGAGACTCAGAAATATTTTATTCTGGGGGAGTCTAGGCTTATTTGATTGCCCTTACTTGAAAAAGACTTTAAGCTTGCTCTCATCTGTTTTAAATCGCCACCCTTTGTCAGTATAATAGCTAATACAGTTCATACCAATTTGTGTAACATCTCACTTCATCACTCATAACACTAAAGATTACATCACTGTTTTGAAGAAGGGCTGTTTTTATTTTGTTTTGGTTTGGTTTTGCTTCAGTATTGGAGTACTTTTAGTGAATAAGGACACCGTGCTCTGAAGAAGTATTTTTTGCAAATACAGATAAAAATTGTTGCTCCCTTTATCAAATTGCAAAATTATGCAGCTCTTCAGTGTGTGGGATTTTTCCCTGTCTGAGTAGTAAAGTTACTACCAGTATTTCATTTTTGACATGTAACATTCTCCAACTGCTTTACGTCTGAGTTTTCTGAAGTCTTTCAGGATTATAAGTGGCATTTTTATACCATCTTGTTTTCTAGACAGTCATAATTTTGGTTTTTAAACACTGGAAGTTACACGTGCCCCCTCCTTGCTGTGCCCCCGATACACCTTTTAATAAACCAATCTTTACTACATTTGTTGGAGAGGAGCCTAGGGAGCTGTTTTATGGAATCTGAAATACTGACAAGCCTGTAGACACTGGATGTACGCTTGCCCCTTGGAGCTGACATCCAAGTTTGTTGTACGAAGCAGAGAATAGAATGTGGGAGAAGTTATTCTGAGTGTGTGTGCATGCGGTTGCAGTTTCCAAGGAGACCACCTTCTTTGTCTGAACATGTCCAGAATGATTGCCTAATTGATCTCATCATGTGGGACGCTCTGTCTGTCTTACTGTCTGCTTCTCTTGGGCGCTCTTTCCTCCACGTTGTTAATCAAAAAGTGAAAAATGAAAAGTTCCGTTCAAGAAAAGAGCAAAACAAAGCTGTTAGCCAGCCTGAGCAACTGGTTTGGACTGTCCCCTGCTCAAAGCCATTGCTAGTGTGTCAGTGGCACGAATGTGAAACATGTTGTCAGTGTTTCTTCCCAGCCCGCGCTATAACTTGCGCATGGGCGATGCTGAGCACTTCTTTGAAAGAGACAGCTGTTAATGCTACTACTGAGTTTCCACTAATTATAAAATGAAAGGACTGTCTCTCTTTTCCTTCTCAATGCTCAATAGTCTAGATTAACCGATTAAAAAACAACAACAAAAAATCCCCCCCAAATGCACAAAGCTCAGGGAAGGAGAAGACGGCAGCTAGCGACGGCGATGGAAAGCATACTGATGTGGTTTTTTTGTTGCTTGTGGTTTTGTTGGTACTGATGGTTTGCTCATGAAAGCCAAAACTCTCTCAAATTTAGTTTCTCAATGCTGGAACTGGAAGAGCTGAAGTATACAAAGATGCTTGCCAAAGGGACAAAAGGATTGCAGAAGGCAGTGAGAAAAAGGTGGTGAGGTGAAACTAGAGGCGACTGAAAATGCATTAAGACTGCTTTGGAGGACAGCAGCTTGGGCTGGTCCTCCCTTTATCGCTAAAGAAAGACTCCTGTTAAATTTCAGAGACATTTAACTTGAATTATGGCAACAGAATATTATTGACACAGAAGCTGAAATTACATCCCAACTCAGTACGTAAAAAAAGCTGTAATGTAATATTGAATGAATTTAGTGACTACTGAAAGAAACACTTTATAAAATCCTCTGTTTCTATTTAAAGACTTTTTTTTCTGAAAAGGCAGTCCTAAAAGGATGAACATCTGTTGCATAGCATGATTTGTTTGTTTGTTTATATTAAGAAGGATCTGTAAGCAGTGCAAAATGGGGAGAGGGTATACACCATGTCAGTTTATCTACCATGCATCACACTGGGGTAAATACCAGCTGGTACACGAGAAAGGCCCAGGCAAATATAAGCCAAGAGAAGTAAGTACGGACAGCTTGAGGAGCAGCCTGAGAAAACAAATGGAGTTAGCAGCAGCCACAGCTCTCCACTTTCCTAGTAGCATTTGTTGGTTAGAATGTCATTAGTCCGTCTTGGCAAGAAGTGCTTGAGTTGGTTGCTAGAAGGCAGTCCTGCTCTGCCCTTACTGTAAGCCACAAAGAAAACAGTATCATGGGCCTTTCATCTTGCAAACTGCTGCTTCTGCCTTACTTTACTTGTGTGAGCAGTCCGGATGAATTGATGGGGACAATTAGACATGTTTGAGTACCATCAGAGGCTTTACAATTATACCTGAATTTCAAACTAGTAACTGACAGGTTGTACAAGTTCTTTTACTTATTTTTATCATATCATAGAATCATAGAATGTCCTGGTTTGAAAAGGACCTCAAAGATCATCTAGTTTCAACTTCCCTGCTACGTGCAGGGTCACCAACCACCAGACCAGGCTGCCCAGAGCCACATCCAGCCTGGTCTTGAATGCCTCCAGGGATGGGGCATCCACAGGCTCCTTGGGCAACCTGTTTCAATGTGTCACCACCCTCTGTGTGAAAAACTCCCTCCTAATATCTAACTTAAACCTCTCCTGTCTTAGTTTAAAACCATTCCCCCTTGTCCTATCACTATCCACCCTCGTAAACAGTTGTAATTTTATGTGGCTCTTGACAGAACACTGTTTTGGTAGGAAGGTACTGTACTGTGGCTGTGAGTCCTAAAAATCTGTCACCAGCTCTGTTGTCATCCCTCCACAACTCCAGGGAAATTCTTGAGCTCTATTTCTTAACAGCATGATAAATAATGCATGTTAAAAACCAAAATTCTCTTTCCCCTTTCTATCTGTCCCCTCAAGTTCTGGCCAAAGCTTTAGGCCAGTTCAGCTCTCTCATGTTCTGCAACAGTGATAGGCAGAAGAGCTGGTAGGACTTGTGACCTTTTAATTTTAGAGTATTATGTTTTAGCTAAGAGCAAGAGCGAAACACTGGATTTTTTGTTAAAACCTCCTAAGGTTCAAACAGTAATGTGTGAACATGGTACTGTTTAATATAGTTCATATTATAGAGGCTGAGCTGTCAGGCAGCATGTTGTGAAGTCTTCCAGAGAAATCTGCTCCCTCTGGGAACGAGACGACCTGCATCACAATGACAGTTGGGGGCTGTTCCACATTCACTGCCAGCACCTGCTCCTGACTGGCCCCGATGAGTGGGCCTCCCAGAGGACACATTGCACGTGTTGAGTGTTGCTCAATCATCTCTGCTGCTGGTTGACAGTATGGTAATGTAATAAACATTGAAAACAGAACTGAGTTCCCTGGTAAAATACGACTTTCTCAGCAAAAAGTTGAGACATTTGCTCAAAAAAGTTTGAAGAAATCTGGTTTTTCTATTTAACCCGTGTGAGAATCAGCTTGAAGGTACCGTGTCAGTTTAGCCTACGGAGCATTCAGTCAGAAGTCACAATACAGCAATTGAATGTTGTTCTGGAAGTGTGCGCAGAATTTCATTTCAGTTAGGTAACTAGTGCGTTTTCTGTTTTAACATTTGATTTCCTCCCTGTGAGTATATAATTTCTTCTCTAACTGATTTCATGGACCTTCTCTAGAATTTTCATCTGTAGCAGTGAAGGCTATTTAATTTAAACACATGGTCCTAAGGCTTGTGTGGAACTGAGAAGATGTAGTAAATGAATTTGTTCTATTTTGTCAACTTTCTCGCTCGCCTGCCAGAACATTGCTATTTTCTTACAGTCAAAGGATTGTATTTTCTGACTCAGATAAAATGAGAAATCTTCATTCAGGCCTTTTTAAAGCTGTTTTGCACTGTCCTGAGAGTGTAAGTGCTAGAGAGCAAAATGTTTCCATGAACTGCACTACTCAGAGATGCAGAAAAGAACAGCACGTGGCCAGATTTTTCACACTCTGTTCTTGTGTGTGTAAACTTTTCTGACAGTATCTATAGTTATAACTTGAGCAAAATCAGAGTTGTGTGAATTTTTCGTAACACCAGAATTTAGTTACCATGGCAGAGTGAGAGGAATCAGAGGTGTCTTTTCTGATACCCACTTGGAGAATCATCTTCTGCTCATCTAAAGAAAGCCACCTTCCCTGACAGTACTGATAATAAATTAATTACTGACATCACCTGTTGCATCACTTGTTAGGCTCCTTTTGAAAACAAGAGTTAGAATAATACTACTCTGTAGATATTTGGAAAGTTAAAATGAATGTTCTCAAAATTATTCCCTCCGTGCTTCTCTTACATTTTTCTAATGTATACATTTTTAAAGAAACACGGGAAAGTATTCATTATGTTATGTATAGCTCTGTATTTCTTGCACGATAGCAAAGCAGCCTTATATTCAGAAACAGAAATTCCCCTCTTAGTCCATCAAAGCTTTTTCTATGTTTGTCATACCAATAACTGAAACCATTATTTTATGCTTCTGTGTACTGTACAAAGAAAAAAGGATGATAACAGCTTGAACATCTTACATACTTTTTTCCTTCTGATACTTGTCTAAATTTTGTGATTGATATGATGCTTATGTGAAATTCTCATGGTGTTCATGATTTTCACTTACTCTTCTTCTTATGCATGTGGTAGAAGAAACTATGATCAGGTTTGTCTAATGAGCTCACTTAAGCCTACGTGGATATTTTACGTGGATGACATGAAGATGGTAATAGCTAATTAAGAAAAAATAGATTTAAATAGAACTTGGAGATGCCTAGCAGTACTGCAACCAAGTCTGTTGTCAGCTTCAGCCAAGAGATGCTTGCAGTTTATCTAAGAGCAGACTTCCTTTGCTTTATACCTCTGAGACTTTGTTCCCAACTAAGTGTCCTTGCTGTAAGCTGACTGCATGTCATGAACATGCTGCTGGTAGACCCTGTTTTCCTTCCAATTACAGGCCTGGGCATAGAAGTGGATCTGTGGAGCACATAATCAGTTTTCCTCTGGCTTGGATGATCAGAAACTAGGGCTATCCCTCAGCGTGAACAGGGTCTCCTGAGCCTGACCAAGGAAATCTAGGTATTATGCTTACATTTCTCACTCTCAGCATTTCTGATTTTTGACAACTAAGGCTCTTTGAGGATTACTGTTTTTTGCTAAATACTATCAGAGCTTCATTGTTCTGAAATTAAGAATTTCACTTTCAGAAGCAGAAAGGACAACAGCAGTTACTCTCCAAACTATAGGGAGGGCAACATCTACTTTTCTTAATAGTTTTGAAATGGTTTATCTTGTGTGTGCATGCAGTGTCCTCACGTATGTGTATGTACACATTTGGACAATATCCATAAATAAAGCAGTAATGGTCCTGTATCTTCGACTGGGTAGCTGGTTCATCAAGGCAGTATCTCTGGAAGAGCATTCATAATCTCTTTTAGTAACTTAAAGCTACTTTTAGCAAGACATGCATGCATACACACACATACATCTCTGCCAGAGAACGATTTCATTTTTTCCCCTTGCATATGTGGAATTTCTCCCCCAAATTACTTTGGCCTGGTGCCCAGAAGTCCACACCAGTCAATGGCTTCAGTGGCATGTTTAAGATCTGCGTGAAATAAGTCTTTATGCTAACAGAAAGGAGAAAGTCGCAGTTTTTGGGACACATGGCACTTGTTACTACTTCTCTCCAGAGACACAGAGATTTAGAATCATGAGTTTTGTGTATAAAAAAAAGCTGTACTGGGTTATAACTAGTGATTCTAAAAAATATTATTTCTATTTTTCCTTTCACCCCTGAGGGTTTTAGTGGCAGACATAACATGTCATAGGAAGGCAGAGGAAAGAAAGCAATGCTTATGGTATTTTCATTACAGATACAGAATATCAGATGAGGTGACGTGTGGTGTTAATACCATATTGACACTCGTTTCTGATTATCTGTATTGTTTTGGTCTTTACAGTTTAGTCATCTTGTGATCAACAGAATCATAGAATGCCTTAGGTTGGAAGGGACCGTAAAGATAAACATTGTACCAACACCCATGCCAACGGCAGGGTTACCAGCCATTACATCAGGCTGCCCAGAGCCCCATCCAACCTGGCCTTGAATGCCTCCAGAGATGGCGCATCGACAACTTCTCTGGGCAACCTGCTCCACTGCCTCACCATCTTCTGAGTAAAATCTTCCTCATAACATCTAACCTAAATCTCCCTTCTTTTAGTTTAAAGCCATTCCCCCTTGTCCTATCACTACCTGTGTAAAAAATCTGTCTCCTTCCTGTTTATAAGCTCCCTTTAAGTATTGGAAGGCCACAATGAAGTCTCCGTGAAGCTTTCTTTTCTAGAGGCTTTACAAGCCCTCAACGTTTTCTTTGTAGGAGAGATGTTCCAGCCCTCTGATCATGTTTGTGGCCCTCCTCTGGACCTGGTCCAACAGCTCCACATCCCTCCTGTACCGGATGCCCCAGGCTTGGATGCAGTACTCCAGATGGGGCCTCATGAGAGCAAAGCAGATGGACACAATCACCTCCCTCACCCCTCTGGCCACCCCACTTTTGATGCAGACCAGGATACAGTTGGCCTTCCAGGCTACAAGTGCACGCTACTGGATAATAGATAGTAAAGGATAGTGGATAATATCAGATAATAGACATAAAGCTGCCATTCCACATCATAAGTGCTGTTTATAACTTCTGCAGTATATTTAGAGTATGTAGATAGAACTTATGTATAAATTATATCTCTTCCATCTTTAAGCTCAAAGAGCAATAAAAGATATTTATTTATAAACTGGATTATAAATATGCAAAACATTTTTTAAGAAGGAAGCTTTCCTATCCACTTAATTGGAAGTAAAGCGATGAAAATGAATAATAGAAATATGGATGATGATCCAATGTAGGGGGTGATTGCTTTCCTAAATGCCTTAGCTAAAAAGACAATTGTATGTAGGTTGCTCTGAAAGCAATGCCTCTTGTTCATTTCCATAGAAACTACAACAATTACAAAGAGCATAATACCACTACCTGATGGAGCAAATTCTCTGCTACAAAAAACTGTTTTTCAACGTAGTCATCACCATTAGCTATGTATTTTTGCTATTGATGAATAAGAGCCCTTGCGAACATTCATGAAACCTTCTTGGTGCAAACTTTGAGATAGTCCAACATTGCCACTTCATGAATTGAAGCTGATATTCAGCTCCATACACTGACTGTAATTCACCAATTCTTGTGGATGAGCTGATGGAGACAGTCTTTGTTTTGTGGTGTGACAACTGTGCATGGCTGTCCAGAACGTGGTTCATCTTTCATGTCTGTGCTCGCATCCACTCTTTGGTCTCCACAAATGTTCAGCAAGCATCAATGAACACCATCGGGTCCCATTTTTTCCATATGAAGGAAGTTAGTGGCACAACTTTGCTTCATATGCACTTCCATGTCATACACCATTTTGTCAGACTGCCCCTCTGCTGCTGTCTGCCACAGGGCAACAAAATATAATTAAATATTGGTGGGAAGATTCAACCTCTGCTACCATACCACAGACATCTGCCTCTGATCTTGTGAGCCAATATAATAAAAGAGGAGGTGCTAGTTTCATAGTAGCCCTCATATGTCATGTCTTACATTAACAAGACAGAAATGAGAAGGCTTTTCTTCTAAGTGGATGTGTATTGCTCTCCTTCCTTTACACAGAGGATTTGGGCCCTGGAAACTTGTAGTAATGTACTGCAAACTATCCCAATCAGGTTATGAACAGAAAAGTCTCCGAAATTACAACTAGATGGCATATCTGCTGCACAAAGTTGATGTATATGAAGGGAACTGTCTTACAGAAGTAAGGTATTTTATTATATTTAGAAAACTCTACTTGCAGTCAAATAATTTTATATTAATTCCTATATTAAACTAGCCATGAAACTGACTTTTCATTACAGATAATCTGAAACAGAATGTTCTCCCCCATCCTCAGATGTCTGCGTTTTAAAACCAGGGAGGAAACACTAGGAATTGTGTGTGAGGTAAAGACACTCATGTAGTGACATTTAAGAAGTGGCTGCTCAAGTCATGTATCAAAATATAAATACTGCTGTATAAACACTTAAAGCCATGTGTACTGTGCCAGATGAGCCTTGATATCTTTTGTTTTGTACATGAAAATTTCAGAGGAATAATATGAAAAAAATCTGTTTTCTCATATGATTGCATCTTTCTTCTTCCAAGACCCCAAGTGCTTAAGTTAACTAAATTTGCTTGTGCATACCTTCTTACCATTGACCTGAACAGAAATTCCTTGTAAGTACTGAGTTATCCACCATGCATCAACTATATGTTTTTGCATTTGATGGTATCTTTTATAAACGATTTCAAATGTTGTCCTTCAGTTATGAGATTTTTTTTCTCCAAGTCAAGAGAAATTTAGCTTTGTTTCAGTGACAGACATCTAAATACCATAATGTATGTCATTTAAATATAATGCAGGTAGTTGTGTCTGCTTGTGAGGAGGTGAAAAGAAGTTGCAGGTGATTAGCACTGGCTACACAGCTGACCAAGGCAATCCTCAGTTTATTCTGTGCTGCTTTCCTCAGCCTTGAACTTCCCTTAGGCTTTGTTGTTGTTGTTTTTTTTAAGCCAGAGTTCAATCTGTCTTGTAGGTGTCATTTAAGCAGATACTGTCTTTTATGACTGAACAGCACCTTTCCATTTTAAGAAAAATAATGCAGATCTTTGAAATCTGCATTACGACTTACAAGAAAGATATATATATATTTTTTTTTTTATGAAAGTAATAAATGGAAAGAAATGTGTTGCTAAGAAGAATGTCATATTTAATACAGTATTCCCTCTTGTATTCCTCCCCTTCGTCCTTGGAGGATTTCACAGAACTTGTGTATAATTTGTGCTGCTACAAAAGCAGTTTGTGGAGTTGTTCTGACAAATGCGTCTGTATAATCAGTCTGTATCTTCCCTGTATTCTTTAAATCTGGGATGTATGCTTATCTGATAGCAGTGACTACATTCTTGACATCTCAGCTCACAGAGGGCTCAGTCCTGCAGTTTTTTCCCCTGGTGTGTTTAGGCCCACATGATTGGTCTTCCTCTACATTCCAGGACTCTGAGATTTTATGTCAAGTCTGACTAAAGCCTAAAAGACTAGAGATGAGTATCTACTGTACTCAAACCCTGGCTGGAGTTGGAACAGGATTTTCAGTGATTTAATATTCTGGTCCCTCTGTTTTGTGTGTGTGTGTGAGATCTGGGTGCTTCTGCAGAGCAGGCCTTGATGAAGAGAGATGATCTCCTTAAAAAAATGTGACCCTCAAGGGCTTGGCAGTATCTGTTCCACGTAGAGAGCATAGAGCTCCGAATTC
This sequence comes from Bambusicola thoracicus, assembly GCA_002909625.1. NCBI lineage: Eukaryota > Metazoa > Chordata > Aves > Galliformes > Phasianidae > Bambusicola > Bambusicola thoracicus. Next base: position 35,883 of record PPHD01000964.1, read on the forward strand.
TTGAGTTGTCTGTTCTTGTGTTGGGATATGGCCCCTCCTACCCAAGGGAGCGGGCCTGACAAAAAGGGCATTGAGATGATAAAAATAAAGTGCATTCCACCATCTGAAAAAGGGCAGATAGGAATATTTCTGGTCTAACTTGATGCTGCTTTCTGCTAGAAGAAATTGTACTGTAGGATGTTAGACATTTACCTTGTTTTTGACTAAAGAATGAAGTTGACAAGTAGCATGACAGGTAAATATGAAATACAGGGGCATTAAAATGGTTGGGATTGAGACTGTAAATGAAGAAGAGAATCCAATGAAATCATATTTGCCCTGTAACACACTTGTAATATTCTCGTCTGAGATAAAGTTAACTGTGCTTTTTTCTCTCACATCAGTAACATGAGCCTACCATGAAAAAGGTTTTACTGTGAATGAATGACATTAGAATATTGTGGCAGTTTATTTTAAATACTGTTATTAGTGCAGTGAACAAAATTTGTATTTCATTATTAAACAACTGTTATACAGGTATCTGATGTGCAATGTAGATATGTGAGAGAGACTACATCTGGAAAACTCACCAGCATGCATGGACCTGATATCCATGGGCAGTGAATTCAGATACATAAAAAAGGAGGCTACTCCAAAGCCTGTTTTAGTGTTCCTTAATCACAGCTTTGAATTGCTTCATCGATCCAATTGGTTTTTCTATTTGTTCTAGAAATCAAAACCTGAGAAAACAAACAGAGTAATATGAAATCAGCCCACAAATGGCAGAATAGAGAGTTAAAGGAAGGTAATCTGCCCTAGGAGAGAAGGCAATGCCTTGTTGCTATTACATTACACACACACACACACAAAGTCTCAAAGACAGGACAAATACACAAATACACTTTCTAAAACAGAAGATTACCAAAGAGAGTGTGTTAACATTAGCATAGAATGATTTTTGAGACTACTGGAGCTTTGATCATTTCTGTTGTTCCCAGTTTAGCTAATGTGTGGGTTTTTTTACAATGGTCTTAGCATAGTAACTTAAATATATTCTATGTTATCATCTGTGAATGAACAGCCTAAAAATGAAAATGCTTATCTCAAAGATGAGATTAATATACAGAATTCTATTAACTGCCATCTCTGACAGGGATATGAGGCATATAGGATGCACACTCCCCGCCCTCCATTTTGGCACCTGTAGAACACTGTGACAAACTGTAGACTCACGGTATTATGGAACAACCTAGGTGATTTACCACAGCCCAGAACCGGCGTGGGAAATGCCTCCCACTGCACAGGCATGCTGCAGACTGCCTCAGTGCAGAACAATTGGTGTAATTGTATTGCTTGGCTATGAAATTCAGCACTGGGAGGCTTCCTAATGATCCATTCCAAATGTTTTGGCCACACAACCCATTTGTACAGCTAGGTTTATAACCTTGCATTGCATCCCATTTTGTCTTATTATGGATAGTATTCTTGTTAGGTTTTTTTGGAGTCTATTTCTAAAAATAATGTGCAGCAGTCTTTTACCTCAGTCATAAACTTACTTATGGGAATATTAGAGAAAGTATCTGAGCACAAGAAAGCATTTTAAATTAATGGAATGAATAATCAGAAAGATTCATCTCCCTAGTCACACATATGTGAGTCTCATGCTAATTGTGCAAGTCTCTTAACATTTACCCATAAGTTCCTACAGCTCTGATCTATAATTCATGACAACAACCTGATTTACAGCAAAGACCAGAAGTGAAGAGGATGGATCCTACTTTCATCGAAGGCAACAGCAAAAGTTTAATTGACTTCACTGTCATAGGACAACATAATATTCCTCAGGATCTGTCAATATCTTCAGCATACACCATTTTTCATATATTTTCTCCCAACACAGTGTGATTCAAGCAGTGAATTGCAGCAGTGTTGGCACCTATAATATTAATAGTAAATACGATTTGGCCAGTTATCATAGTAGATCTGGGACGTGCACAGATCCTAGGCCTAGCACCCACAAGTCTGCACTGCAGCACCATTCCCAAACTTGAGTTTTGGGTGGAGTAAATAGGGATACTTATGTTCAGAAGTTATCACTGAGGTGAAGATCCTTTACATCTTTCGCAATCCGATTGAAGTGGAACAGGATCTCTGTGCTGCTGTCCACGCTGCTATGTTGAAAAGAAGAAAATGAACTGTAAATTTTTTCCAAGGAAATGCAGCAACTTGTTTTTCTGAAAAATTCTATTGTCCCGTTTGGCTCACAAAAGAAGGACAGACAGCCCAAGGGAAGCAGTGTGCATAACGCCATGAAGAATAATCTTAGAAAAATATTAGCAAATGTAACTGGGAAAAGTATTTCCTGGAGATTTATATGCTAAGCTAAACTGAAAATTAACCACTTCTATTTTTCTCTAAAGAAAGGAGTTGCTCAAATGCAAACTCAAAGCAAGTTCATAGCAGGTTTTCACTAGAACTTTTTTGAATTACTGAAGGTGTAAGTTTTGATGAACTAAAAAATCACTGATTTTTTTCCCCCCTAAGTTTTATTGTTTAAATGCATGGTCATTATTGCATTTGAATCAGCTGCACCTGCTAAGGATCCTATATCCACATTTTTACATCTCTAACTGTGTGACTTGGTCCAACAGAACTTCACTGACATTGCCTGCTTCAGAACACTTGCTCATCCCAAATCCCATAGCAAAAGCTTACTATGATAGTCGTTCTCAAATAATACCTTCTGTGTCATCCTTATAAAATTAAAATGATCAAAGTCACCTATTTTACTGGTTAAATCCACTGGTTGTTTATAGTATCCTGAGAAAAATAATGTCAAGTTCAGTTGTTCCTTTTATGGAAAAGATTTACATATTTACATTTAAATTTTTAGAAAGACTTACAAAATTCCTGTGATTTATGTGAGGAAATGTCCATTCTGTACGATGAATTCAAAGATCCCATATTTTTAAAACAGGGAACTGAATTCCAATCACGTTGTTGCTCACAACCCAATAAAAGCTTCCATTCAGAGTCTGAGGACATTTCTGTTTCAGAGATTGAACAGAATCCTTTCTACAGACCTTGTCTATACGTTTAGCCTGTTCTTTATACCTTGTTTCAACCAACTTGTCTGCACGAATTTAAATGCAGAATTCAAACCTTATTTGTTGTAAGCAGCAATATCAGAACAGTACTTCCCGATTTTAGAGACGTATTATCTGAACTTTTTATTCTGGGACAAAATACTCTGTTGAGAGCAAGACTTATTCTTTCTGTCCCCATGTGAGGTAATGCTCCCTTGTTCAAATAAAGATGAGTTAAGCTAGAACTGAACCATGCATTAGAAGATTTGTCAGCTCATAGCAATGCGAGAACATGGCTATGTTTTCACATTATCTGATCAGGCATATTTAAATCAGAACTCCTAGGTCCCTTTCTGTGGGGCTGCTCTCCAGCCTCTTGTCCTCTAGTCTGTACATATAGCTAGAGTTGCCCAGTCCCAGGTAGAGAATAAAGCACTTGCACTTGTTAAACTTCATGTGGTTGGTGATTGTTCAGTCACCAGTTTGTCACGATATCTCTGTAAGGCCTCTACCTGCGAGGGAGCCAACAGCTCCTCCTAATTTTGTGTTGTTCCCAAACCTGTTTAGTATACCTTCAAGTTCTGTATCCAAATCATTTATGAAAACATTGAAGAAAATGCCCTAAAGTGGAGATCTGCGGGACTCCATCAGTGA
>PPHD01000964.1:39621-49739 GCA_002909625.1 Bambusicola thoracicus
GATTTTAGAGACGTATTATCTGAACTTTTTATTCTGGGACAAAATACTCTGTTGAGAGCAAGACTTATTCTTTCTGTCCCCATGTGAGGTAATGCTCCCTTGTTCAAATAATGATGAGTTAAGCTAGAACTGAACCATGCATTAGAAGATTTGTCAGCTCATAGCAATGCGAGAACACGGCTATGTTTTCACATTATCTGATCAGGCATATTTAAATTGTCTAGTAGGAATAACCTTCTTTGTAAGGAAAGGATCTTTCTCTTCTATAACCATAGCCCATAAATACTTCTCAAAGGATCTGTTTCTGTGCACACCTACCATGCATTAGTCATTACTTTGAGGAAATAAGAAAGGCAAGGTGCTAAAATGCAAAGGGGATGAGCAGAGGAGGTTATTTAAAAGGAAGTTTATGCACAGTCTGTGGTTATTCTGATTACAACAAGAAAAAAATAGCTAAGAAGGGTCTAAATTTTGCCTGAGTATGTTATGGACAATACAGAGAAGTGTCTTCTCATTGTATTCTTAGAATCCTAGAATCATAGAGTATCCCAAGTTGGAAAGGAGCCTCTGGGATCACTGAGTCCAGCTCCTGGCTCCACCCAAAATCCAAATGCTATGTCTGAGAGTGCTGTCCAGACACTTCATGAATCCCAGCAGCTCGGTGCCATGACCACTGCCCTGGGCAGCCCGTTCCGTGACCACTGCCCTCTGGTGCAGCCCCTTTCCCTAAATCCCAGCTGCCCCTCCCCTGACACAGCTCCATGCCGTTCCCTCGGGCCCTGTCGCTGTCACACAGAGCAGAGCTCAGCGCTGCCCCTCCACTCCCTGTGAGGAGCTGCAGCAGCTGTCAGGCCTCCCCTCAGCTCCTCTGCTCTGGGCATAGCACACCAAGGTACCTCAGCTGCTCCACATGTACCTTGCCCTCTAGAACCTTCGTTTTTGTAGTCCTCCTTTGGGCTTCCTTTCACAGAATTATGTCCTTCTTTTATTCTGGAACCCAAACCTGCACACAGTGCTCAGAGTAAGGCCACACCACAGAGAGCAGAGTGGGACAATCCCCTCTCTCTCCCAGCTGGCAGCACTGAGCCTGATGAAACCCAGGTACTGTTGGCCCTTATGGCTGCCAGGGCACACTGCTGACTTGGATTCAAGTTGCCATCAATCAGAACTCCTAGGTCCCTTTCTGTGGGGCTGCTCTCCAGCCTCTTGTCCTCTAGTCTGTACATATAGCTAGAGTTGCCCAGTCCCAGGTAGAGAATAAAGCACTTGCACTTGTTAAACTTCATGTGGTTGGTGATTGTTCAGTCACCAGTTTGTCACGATATCTCTGTAAGGCCTCTACCTGCGAGGGAGCCAACAGCTCCTCCTAATTTTGTGTTGTTCCCAAACCTGTTTAGTATACCTTCAAGTTCTGTATCCAAATCATTTATGAAAACATTGAAGAAAATGCCCTAAAGTGGAGATCTGCGGGACTCCATCAGTGACTGGCCATCGGCGTGAATTCTATTTACTGTAACACTTTGAGTCTGACCTATCAGCCATTTGTTCACCCACTGCATTATGCATTTGTCTATCTGTATTCTAGACATTTGGGCCAGAAGGATACTGTGTGGAACAGTATTTAAAGCTTTGCTGAAGTCCAAGAAGATTACATCAACTGGTTTCCCTTGGTCAGTTAGGTGGGTAAGCTTGTCAGAAGAGGAGATTAAGTTCCAATAACAGGACATTACACTTGTGAACCTGTGTTGTCAGTAACCAGTAACTGTGTTGTCTTTCAGATGTTTATCAGTAACTCCCAGAATAATGTTCTCTTACAGTTTTGCCAGGCGCTGAAGTGAGTCTGACTGGCCTATTATTATCAGGGTCTTCCTTCTTTACCTTCTGGAAAACTGGGCCAACATTTTCAGCTTCCAGACTGAGACTTCCCCAGATCTGCTTGGCAGCAGAGATCACACAGAGTTCTACAGCCTGTCTGCATTGCCTGAAGAGGTTAAAAACTCTGGAACCATAGGGGAGTACAGGCAAGTTGGGATGGACAGTCCCTGGAAATGTTCAGCTGTGTGCATGCATGCCTTGCTTCAAAAGATATGTTAGCTGTTTAGTATATTTCTCCCAATCGATCTTACCTTGCCTTGCCTTGCAAACAACAACTTTCTTCAGTCTCCAAAATGGTGCTTTTCAAGCATCTCTCCATTAGCATTTCTAACATGAAGTGCTTTTCAGGAAAGCAGGAATCAGTGCCTGTCTAATGGTTCTGCACTTTGTTTTAGGCTCCCTTCACTAGGGTGCTGGCTGAAGCAAACCTGGAGTCCTTTTTCTGTGGCTGTGTTTGTAAAGTGCTTTGTGATTTGAAAGAGTGAAAGTCTGCTAGAGAACAGCTGGCCAATAATTTCAGAGCTACAAACCTAGAAGTTAGTCTTTCTGAGTGCATTCTTACATTTACAGGTATGTGAGCTCATCTTCGATATGGGTGTCCTGAAAACGCTGGTTTTGCTTCTGTCTTACCCATGGGCTTCTTAGCTTCCTGAGGTGTTAACAGTATTCAAAGCGTTCTCATTAACACCTTTTTATATCTAATCTCTGCTCTTGATGATTTCGCCATCTGATATATAGCAATTTATTTAAAAAACCTTTGGAATTCAAAGGCTGTTTCATCAGGATTCAGAGTTAAATGGACTGAAACACTCAGTCAAGTATTCTCCTTGCAGAATGTGAAATTGGGAAACCGTGTGGTGGAATCTGCTGCTTCCAAAAAATCCTATGAAATTCTTTTTTTCCTCCTTTCTTGAGCTTTCTGTCAGACATGACATATGTGTGAAGTACCGTGGAAGTTATACTCTTTTGGCTGGGTGTTTTTAGCATCCACTGTAAGCGCCCAAGTTTAACTTATCTTGCCTGAAAGCCTAAATGAATGTGTTGTATCTTTCTTTGCCAGCAGTAAAAATGTTAAGTGCTTTTTATAAAGAGCAATGGCAGAAAAACAGGGTGAAGAGAACTGAGTTGTTTATGACTACCAAATTAGCAGTTCTAGTAGTAATTAGCTGGCTGATGGAGTTGTTAAATGTAGCAGACCTTTTGAAAAATACATTGTACTCTGCTGTTTATAGAAAGAAATAATATGATTAAATAGCTGAAGGTTATGTGATCTTAAAACTGGTAGGCTGTATGTTATGTTAACTGAGCAGTACCCCGAATTCAGGAAAACGAAGGGAGTTTATTTGGTATATGATTTCACTGTTTTGGAGAAACATGGTCTGTGTATTTAATGATAAAACATGTGTGAAACGTCATGCCAGGACAACATCAGAGCCAGAGACCAGAGTTGGGAACTCAGCTTTTAGTTATTTACATACTTTTCCTGATGTAATTTTTCCAGTTTCATAGGATAGGATGAGAGTTCTGGAGAAGTTATATCATATACTTAGAAAATTCACCCAACCCTTTGAGTTCTTAAACTTTTGCTGGAAAAGATTTATAAAAGACAGTCCAGTTTTTCACACTGGAACAAGTTCATTAAATTTATCTCTGTGTATTTTAATGTACACTTCCAGTGTAAGCTTTTTTTAATCCATAAAATGAATTTGCCAAATTTTTGTTAAATCTAAAAGTGACCTTTTATAATTCTGCAAAACTATCTACTAGCTATTTCTAAGCTAGAATATGGAGTAATCTGGCTTCACTATTCACCCTTCATTTCATCACATGGCAGAACATTGCTTACTCCCCGCACCTCTAACGCTGTTCTAGCAAGCATTGATATAGAAAAGTCAAAGGGAGCTAGTCAGTGTCTTTCCTCTTCTCATATTTACCTTTCTGCATGCTTTAGCCCACCAGAAATCCAGCCAAATTAGGATCAATACTGTAATCAATTCTAATGCCACTGACAGATTATTTAAAAAATGGAATAAATTTAAAAGGTAAAAATATATACAGCAGTGCCATGAAGAGGTGAATATCAGATTTTTAATGAAATACCAGTTTTTGTTTACCATCTGTTATTTCAGCACGGGGGAATTTATTTGTGTCTTACCTCTTGAGGTCATAGAGATCCTCCTGTACTGCCTGTAGAGCCTGTAGAGGCCTTCTGTCACCTCAAAAGGTAACTATCATCTTGCCTTGTTCCATCAACCGTACTTGCAGCCAAAAGTACAAGTCATATTCAGTGCCTAACGTGCTCAACGTGTGGGATGAATTTCAGCCTAAATGAACCTAGAGACTATCACAGGCCCAAATCTCCCAGATCTCCAAGTTGATGTCTCCTTTCTCAGAGAGCATGGCAGGAAGGCAGGTTTTCAATCCACCAGTGGGAATTACTCCCAAATATGTTACCTTTTTTTTACATTTTAGACAGGTTTTGCATCTGTTGCCACATATAAATCAGTTATTCTGAGGTGCTTTCACATGCCACTAAGCTCCATTTTAAACCTTCTGGTGTGTGCATACATGGCAGTTTGCTCCCGCAGGAATTCCTGCCTTCCTGTTCACATTCAGTAGTCTCTCACAAGGGTTATGCCTTACATTTTGCTAATAAGTAACAGAAACACAAAGTTCTCCTTTTGTGCTTTCTTTCAAGCTACTTGGAGTGCTAGTTGCTTCCACAGTTTGTAAGAACGTGGGGGGATGTTTATGAAATTCTTGTATATCACACTAACTTTAATAGAAACTGAGACAAATCTACTCAGCTTCCCTTAACACTCTGCTCCTAAAGGCCAGATGTTGAAAAAATTTAAAAATATATCTGTCATGCTTAGAATCTATAAACTTATGTACAGCCAATTTTGTACATGTATGTAGTTTACTGATTGCAGAAAGCCTCGTGGCAGCTGCTTCTGGCTCTGGTGCTGGGCTCTGATGCTTCTTGCTTCAGAGAGATTAGGCCTGGGATCTAAATTAAAGTACCAGGTTATGAGCTTGCTCAGACAAGGCCCCCAGCTTAGTTAGTGATCTGAATTCTCAGCAGCGGTGCCCATTTTAATTCAGAGCTTACATACACAGCCTCTGAAAATGATAGAATCCTCATTCTGAAAACGAGATGTCTCGACTCGTGAATTTAGGTGGGAGAAATCCTGAACTTGTCTGTCAGTCTTAACGTGAAAATGATACAACATACTGTAGGGATAAACATTCATTTTTACTGATGAAGCAGCGCAAGCACAGGATGAATCCAAGGGTCAGAGCAGTGCACTAACGACCACCTAACAGCAGGAGCACTGAGGCAGCGCCACATTCTCCCTTGTATTACTCTGCTCTTGTTCCTCCCTTCCTCTCTGCACAGAGGGGGAGGCTGCTTTACTCAGCCCTTGCTGGAAGCAGACCAGGAGATGGCTGCCTGGGCCCATGTGGTCACAGGGCTGCGCAGAGTGAAACAAAAGGATAGTGAGGGCATGCAGATGCTCAAGAAAAGAGCTAGCCACTGCTTTCCTATTTTACCTCCGTCACAAAAAGAAACTGTTTGTTTCGCTCAATAAATGTCCTATAGTTGGTGCCTTATTTCTCTGAAATAAAAGGGTTTTGCTAAATTACTATGTAAATCTGATCTTCCTTATCTGCAGCTATTACTAGGGCCATATTAAAACTGGAGAAGTCAGTACCTTCAGACAGCTCACTTTCCCTGAGTAAAAATACAACAAGAATGACCGTTCAAAGAGTACTGTAGTCTGGGGACTTTGCAGTGAAGCAGACATTTTACTCCGGATATACGCCTTCCCAAAGTGTAATTTAGCTCAGTGCTACTATGTAATTCATTAGCACACAATCATTATTTACACATTGTTATTTAATGTAGATTTGCTTTTAAAAGGCCATGAAATCTGAGGGCTGTAGCCCGATATGACATTAGACAATGCCTTCCCTGATATTTTCCATTCCTGCATCCCAGCCTATTTTTAAAATTGCTCACTCTTTATTTCACTTTCAGATAATTTTACTCCAAATTGCTTTTTTATTATGCCATTTTAGGTAAAGAAATATGAAAAAAACGTGTGGGTTTTTTTTTGTTTTGTTTTGTTTTGTTTTTTTGTTTTCTTTTCCTGGCATGGTCTGCATTTTATGCCTCCGTCAAGTGCTTTTCTAAAGCTGTTTTTCCCAGACTGTGTGTTTTGCATGGGTGGGACAGTGGGTTATTGTTAGCCTGTTAGACACAACTCAGTTTGAATACCCTTCAGTAGTTTGTGAGGCAAGTCAGCTCTATTTGCATTTGTTCCAGTCACAAAGGTTTATAGGTCAGCAAAGGCTGGCTGGAAAAATTCAACATGCCAATGCACTATTCTTCTATGGTTGTCAGGAATTCAAACGTGCTGGTTTTTATATTTCTTCTTGGTCATGAATATATGATAGCACAGTCTGAAGTCGCTTTGTTTCTCTGGAGCTTGGTACCAGCTGGGACTAAGATGGAGGACGTGACTTGATGCCAGCTTTTTTCCTCCTCTCTTCTTTTGCCCATACTAATCAGCAACAAATCAAACGTCAGTACATCTGGAGACAGTGAGAGGGCAGTGCTCACCAGTGCACTGTGTTGCTGCTATTTTTTCCTTTTCTGTGAGAAAGAGTCCAGCTGAATAAAAGATGACATTAGTCCTTTCACAGAAAACATTGCATTAGCTTAATCTTTCTTCTGTTTTGGATTTTGAGGTGTTGTTTGGTTTTTTCTTTTCCCTCCATTTTACATTTAGGTACTTCTGGACTATGTTCTGAGATGTTTCCTGCTCAAATGCAAGCAGAGATTATGTGGAGATCTTCATTTATACACAGACTGACAAAGGCTAGGCATGTTTCAGAATTCAGGACTTAGAAGCTGTTGATATAGCTGTAGCAATCACATATAAAGATACACAATGGAAACAGTCTTGGGATATTGCTGATAACCTGGTCTTTTGATAAGTTGTATGCCAAGCTTAAAATCTATATGAAAAGAATGTTTCCCCAAAAAAGCATTTCCTTACCTTTGTTTTTCAGCTTTTAGTTTTAGAAGAGGTTTGGCCTTTTGCAGTTATTAAAATGAAATATAGATTTATCCATAATTTGATTTCTTCCAAACTGCATTTTGAATTTTAAGGGGTGTGCTTGAATACACTGTGCAAGGTACTGGTGCGGGTTTATTAGCTGACATCTCATTTCCCCATCACTCTGAAAACAGTAAGCTTTACTTGAATTTGATTTATTTAAAAATCAGTTACAAAAAAAATTCTGTTTTTATAGTTGTATCTCGAGTTCTGAGATTTTTCTTATAGAAGTCGTAAAACATGCCAGATTCCCTTTTAATATTCTCATTGAAATGCAAACCGTGACCTTTGTTGATCTCTTTTAAAGAGTCTTTCTGCAAAATATGAGCTGTTTTGAGTAAAAGGCGACAGAGACAGGGAAGGTTGCATCTGTAAACTAGAGGGGCTGCAGCTAAACCTCGTATTGATGCCTCCATTTGGAACAGCCGGGGAGACCCGTTTACTTTTGAATGCACGATTTGCTGCCAAGTTGGCACCATCTTTCATGTTTATAGATTTAAATTCAGCACATGGCTTTAACTCTTCAGCTGCACTAGCTACAAACAATTACCCCAAAACAAATGCTTAGGTATAAGCAGTTCGTTGTCTTTTCCATGCCAAGTTGCATCTGACCCTTTAGAAATACAGCTGAGAATGCTATTTTAAAATGCCATATTGGATAAGACACATGCAAATAGCAAAAGCAAGCTTTAAATGGCAATGTTTACAAATATTAAAGCTTAATGTAAAAAACTACTCATAGAATACACGTTCTACAAATCACACAATACAGTATTAGGAAGATATAGTGTTTAACAGATGAGTCATTTTAGAAGATTCCACAGTTAGAAAGAATATACTAAGCAAATATATATGTATACATTGTTTAGGAACCTCCTTTCTTAAGCTGGAGCAAATGTACAACTACTAACCTGGTGCAAACAGCATAAAATTGTCAGGAGATGGAAATTCATTGGGGAATAAACTTAGTAAAAACCTAAAAAGAAAAATTAACTCTTAAAATATCAGTTCCATCACGAGATTGCTTTAGGAAATACATATTTCAATTTTGAATATTTTGATGGACAACATGATTTGCCACACATAGAAATTCAATTTTAGAATCAGTAGCATGACTGATTTATTAAGAATGTTTTCAGCAATTGGATACATATTGCGTTATCCAATGTTTAGTAAAGGAGCAATGATAAACTAACTGTAAATGTAATCATGCTCTGAAATAAAATTTGAATCTGAGCTTCAAAATGGACGAATGAACACCTAATACAGTGATGTGGGTGACTACCACTCACACAATGGAAACATAGGCTGAATCCCATCAATTCCAGTCACTGCTGAGGTTTGAATATGGACAAATAGATAACCTTTGTTAGTAGCTCTATTATACTGCAATTATAACAGTGATTTTTTTGTTGTTGCTATTACACTCACCTGATTTGTTTTGTTAACCATTTGTAAGGTGTGCATTTGCATAAGAAAAAACAGTTCTTTCATTCACTAATAATTTCATTTAGCATTAACTTCTGCATGCATGCGAGTAGCGACCTGTCTGTGAAGCATTCAGTGCAATAAAAGGGTTATTTGCTAACTCAGAAAGCACATCTGCACATAGATCCTTTCTGTGGTTGGAAGTATTTTTATAATCATGGATTCAGTTCAGTACATGGGAAGCTCCTGATAGCTAGTTCTGAAAACAGAGTAAACAAAACTTGATTACATTACAAGCATGTAGATATAGTCGGATTTTAGACTAAGAAAAATTATTTTACAAATCATATTTTTCTCTCCAATTCTATTGACTGCGCTAACACAGCATATAACTTCCAAGTAGCTTTTTTTGCCAGTTATTTTACTCTTAAAATCCAGTAATTCCTGCATATTACATCAGATTCATGAAACTATTTCTTGGCATTGTTCTTATGAGTCGTGTGTGTATGCGCGCGCGCGTGCGCTCTTCAGTGGGTTTTAGAATTAAGGAGGTAAGAAGCACACAGGCTGAATAGTTTTACTTTTCGTAATGACTGTAGAATAGAGATTTATTTTTTATTTTTGTTTTATTTTGTTTTGCAAAAATACACACTGCTTTCTAACCTAGTGTGAAAGACACCTTATTTGTAACAACTCTAACGTAGGAGAGGCAGCAGTTGTGTTAGCACATGCTTTTATTCAGGTGGATTCCATCAGTTATAAAACCCTTGGATTTCTGGCAAGTGAAAGCAAAAATTGCAGGCACCGTTTGGATGCCTGTGTTGCCTTTGGGTATCCTCCAGTTTTGCTTATCCTGTGAGGGCTGCAGCCCTGACCAACTAAGGGACTTCTTTAATCTTTTTATTATGGTTTTGGTAGTGAGCAGGGGAGAGAGAAGGCTGCAGTTGGTTATTGAGTTTTCTGTGCCACAGAAACAGAGTGAGTAGAATACTGACATACTGCAGTAATTTTGGATGAAGACAAATCCTTTGATGAGGTATGTGCATTGTGCGGACATTTGCAGAGATCCTACAGTTAGGGTTATTGTGAGCTTTCAGTTTTCCACAAAGAAAAAAGATAAAAGTCACCTTTAGACATTTTGTTTTAAGGTGTGGAAGGATGGGGATATGGGATTTTCTTGCCTGGTTCTTCAGTTTTCCACTTTCTCTTTTTTCTTTTTCTTTTCTTCTTTTTTTTTCTTTTTGTTGTTGTTGTTGTTCAGGTTTTTTGTTTGTTTGTTTGTTTTTGCATTGATTTTTATCTCTGAGTTACAGTTTTTGTCTCCTACTGGCTCTGCCTGTGGACTGATGGCTATGTCCAGACTTCAGCAATATGTATACCCTTGCTTTGAGGAGGTAGGATGCTTTTGATGCTTCACCGTTGGAGCAAATGATGGTTTTCCTCATTGTGTCATTATGCATTTCATAGACATTAAGAAAAGGCAGTGAACATGACACATATTTACATGCTCTGATACTGCCAGCAGCCTACTGAGCTTCATTTTCTTCAGTCTTGCTACCCCTGCCTCAGGAGAGGCCTCATCCCTGCCACCAGGAGGGTTTTCCTCCTCAGCCCTGTGTTCTGTCCTCCACAGTTTCCCTGTAGAGCTGTGACAGCCTGTCACTGTCTCCCCCTCGGGATATTATAGTT